>OMKY01214401.1:0-16703 GCA_900302395.1 Bregmaceros cantori | reverse complement strand
ACCTTTTCCTGAGCCATCAACCATACAGTCATGACAATCAGATAATTTTGTTAATTTGATCAAGATCAAGTGCACATAGAATAAAAAGGTATTTTTGCCCATGCAGTGTCGCAAATAAAACAACACATTGTTACATCATAATCAACAGCAATGCTAAGCATGAGTTTGTTAATGCTAGGGTTAGTTAGTGAGTTTGTTAATGCTAGGGTTAGTTAGTGAGTTTGTTAATTCTTAGTGAGTTATCATGTGTGTATATATACTACTTTTTGTAGTTTTTTTTTTTTTTTAAAGTTATGTATTTTGTATTTAAATTATTTATTAAACACCATTTTCTCATTTTATTGACAGTGTTGGTGTGAAAGGGTGATCACTACGATCTGACGGCATATGCAATGCATAAACTAAGCCGGAGACGCAAGACTATGTATGGGATGCAGCGGTCTAATTGACTTCACGTCCATTGTATCGGGGTAGATCGAATGGACATAGTCATGCTATAAATTAATTATAGAAGACCTAAACTGACAACTTTAAGCAAATATCGTTAATCGTCTGACCGCAATGTGATGCCACCCCCAAAATGTCTGCCGCCCCCAAGATGTGATGTCACCATGCACAAGCCCTATACCCACTTTCATCACTAGATTGTTTTTAATTTCAGACTTGGTCCTAGTAACAATATTAGCTCAGCATGACTGAAGAGCTGCACTACTTAGGGGCAGCTGGTATTTTGCCTGTTTACAGTGCACAAGTAAAACCGAAGGACTTTTAATTTCTGGAAATGCCATCTCTGAATAAAAGTACCACACATTCTTCAACAGTAGCACAGATTATAGGAAACGCATGCAAATTCGCGCCGCCGTTCCAACATGGAAGGGCCGATATTGTGGCATGTTGGGAAGGCTGTTCCTAACTCTAACTGTAACCCTAACTGTAACCCTAACCCATATCGGAATGCCGACGTCTCCTTACCGAAGGTCGGCTAATCGAAATGCCGGCGCTGGTTACAGTTCCGATGCATTGCGGTAGATGAACAGAGTGGAGATACGCCGAAATTGTGGGTGACACCCCCCCCTCCCTGCTAACCTCCCCTACCAAGGCACCGCAAACTATATTGCAACTGTGCATCTGAGTAAAAATACCCTCTTGTTGAAGTGCTTGTGAGCCTATGCTAGCAGGCTAGCCCGCTATCCTCCCAGTAGACCTCCCCTCTCCCCATCTCCACAGATCATTAGCTGCTTCGCTTTGAAGTGTGTGAGGTCTGCCGTGTCTGTCATAGCCATGCTAATCCACAGCTATGCTAATCCCGGGGACTACCCCCTACCACCTGTTGCTCGCCCAACATCTGTGCCCAGAGCACAGCCGAGCTCGCTAGCTTTGGGCACGCTTCAGCTGTTTCGGCGCTCGTGTCTGATCCTCAAGAAGACTGGTACAGGAAGACGCCTATATTTAGCAAGGCCATTGATGTGTGTGTGGGGTGATTTTTTTTTTTTCTTTAGGTGTATGACGGTGAGTTTCTGTGATGTTGCGGTGGCAAGGCCTTATGCGCTCTGAAGACATGTCTGATGATCCCACTAGGGGCGATCATCCTTCTTGCCCTCAGAAAACAGAAACAGAAAACGTTCACCGGCATTGCGGTCAAGACAGTGGTTGATGTCTTTCATTAATTCATTCCATCTCAGTTATGAAGGTCTTGTGTTGGCCCTGTAGCTCAGTCGGTTAGGCAGAGTGCAGTGCAGCATATGCACTCGCGTGGCTTGTGGACCCCATTTGCTGCAGGTTTGCTTTCCCCATTCTCTTTCATCTTTTCAGCCTCAAATAATAATGTTAAGCCCATTTCTAAGCCACTAAAGCTATACAAGTTTATATTCTACACTTTCATTGCATTTTATAAATATCCCTGATGCAGCTTGTTACAAACTTTGGTGCAATTTAGATAGCAGCAACCAATCCTACTCAAATCACACCAAAACCAACCCAACAGAGTTACAATTTGTTTACAATGTATAATTATGTAAAGGCTAAGCACTTATACCACCATGTATTCCACTCTCCCTGCCGACCCACTCACAAAAGCATCATTGGCACAAGTTGTGGCATTTCTGAGACCCCACCACATTCAGTCAGATTTTGACACATTCAGCAGCAAGATCTGCCCACAGTTTAAGTAGCCTGGTGAGCCAGAACCAACAAATCGTCCACACATTGCCCACGGTCTGGTAAAAACTAGGGTCAAAATACATGTGGGGAAAAAGTGTCAATCAAATCATGTTATACAGTCACAGCAATGTAGGTGTGGCAAGCGGCGAAGAGGCGTGACCACCAAACTCCACCCACATCTCGTGTCGCCCATACCAAACTCCGCCCACATCTCGCGTCACCCTTACTAAACTCTGCCCACGTCTCAATTTTAATAATTCGATTGGTGAGCCTGTATACAGGCGACGTCTGCCTGATTTGCCCAGAACCAATTTACCGTCCAGCGGCACCGCACACCGCGTGGACGATTCGTTGGTTCTGGTTCGCCAGGCTACAGTTTGAGTGGACCCAACTCCAATGTGAATCGTGGTTATGGCCATCCCTGCCTGTCTACTTCTCATCACAAGATGCCAAGCTCAGCAAAAAGCCCTGACTGCAGACCTCGATGGTTGCAGTAAGGACAGCTGCCTGGTCCCCTAAACTCAGAGGAGCCCAGAATGTGACAGACCTAGATATCTGTCATTCTGTGGTGTGTGAGTGTGTGTGTGAGTGTGTACCTGTACCTGCATGCTGTGGGTGCACAAACACACCATGATTTGTGGAGTTGCTTAGTGGAGCACCGCTGTGCCATGTCAATCTGTGCGTCGGCCCTGCTGCGTCAGCATTCACAGGCATGAACAGAGCACATCACATCACAAACAATGCATAGGGGGCAACCACAGTGAAACAGTCCACACACCACTGACAATACAATGTCGGCTGCATGGCCGCCCTTGCCTCCACTCCACGTGCCAATCCCCTCGCAAATGGATAATACATTCTGAACTGGCAGTTCTTGAGATTAAGTGATTATCATGCCGCCGTAGGAGGTCGTGTCAGGCACATTTCCCCAGCAGGAACAACACCATACCTGTACAATCGATTGCAACATTCTGTTCGACTTAATCAATATCGTTGGCGAGCAGACCACATATAATTTGTCTGTCTGGTGGTCTAGTGCATTTCGAATGGTCCTCCTGTAAACATAAAGCAAAACTGGCTTTTTATATATCTGAAATGATGGCTATTTGATTAATCACCATTAAAATGACATCATACTAGAATTGCCGCACCTCAATTAATTGGAATACTACTAACATTTGGAATACTACTACAGGTCCTGCTACTGTTAACAATTAGATTTCATAACAATAATGAAATTACTGAGCACAAACAACATTATTTTTTTATTGATTTATTTTATTACATATATTATCATGTCGTATCTATGTCATGGTGCCAGCCCTTATCAATGGAAATTTTGGCACAATCCTTGATTACTAAAATGTTGATAGCTGCCGCCCTGATAGCTACACATGCCACCAAACAGGTTCATATTCAGCTGATCCAGCAACTCTTGATAATTCTCCACCGACTTTGCAGGCCCTTAGCGCCTGTACGTTTATCCTGCAGCCTCCAGATATGATGCCCTCTCGCCGCCACACACCACTGGGTGCACTGATGAAAGAGGTGAAATAGGGATAATTAGAAACGGCTCCTAGCAGCGTCCTACTACGCTCAGCAGCGTGCTACGACGCTACGACCCTCACACAGACTCGATAATGGGCAGCAAAACTGGTGCAAGGCCATTATAGAAGCAAGGGGGTGAGGAACCACCGCGTGAACCTCCCAGAGAGACCTCTGCGCTCTCTCTGATCTGTTCCACAGGATAACCCTGCCCCTTAGCCTGTATGGGTTTTTTCTGGGATCATGCTCTCACTAGAGCAAGCTAGACTGATGTACGCGTCCAGAGATGATTTGTAACCAGGAGTGTTGGCACGGTTACTTGCAAAAAGTAATCAGCCTTGTTAAAATGTATGTCCTCAGTGTTTATGAGAGAATGCTATGTGTTATTGACACCAGTAGAGGGCAGAGCACACGCCAGTTGATTAACCTGTGACTTCATCAATGCAGACGGTTGATTTTCAAGATTGCATTTTATATTGGCAGTGGAAGATACAAAGAGAAGAGTTGGACACTGATAACACTGAAAACTATAACCGAGGAGGAAACTGGACTGTCGGGAAGAGATCTGATGGCTGCAATGGTGAGATGTGGAATTCGTGTTTCACCCGCGCTGGCTGGCATCGGATGAAGGAAGGAAGGAAGGTTATTGGCAATGTGGACGTTACGTAGATAGGCATTGTGAACAACTACATTTTTGAGAAATGGCCATGTTGCATTTAAATAAGCATACAGACATGGAACAACATTGTTGCCTCCTCCAAATGCAACAAAGCAGGAACATTCTGCTGATAAATTCAACAAGCATATTATTTTATTCCTTTCAAAAGTAAATTGCTGACTACTTTATTTTAAATGTGATGAGGCTAACCAGCAATTGGCACGTTGGCATGTTGGAAGACTCTTCCAAGTCTAGCAACTGTTTACCAGACAGCGTGGGTTGGAACTTTGCCCACATCAGAAGTAACCAAGTTAGATTAGTTTAGTTACTTTTCATTCCACTGCAGAATGGCAACAACATTTAAAATACAAATGACAATGATAATAATGAGCAGTATTTATTATAACACTTTCAGCGGCAAACACACTAAATAATTTGCCCTGCTGTTTAAAGGTCCACCAAAAAATATGTCTTTTAAATGTCTTTGGTTTCAAGTATGTGTTTTTGTAGGATGTCTGTGGAGGTCTGTGGCACTGGGAGGAAGGAAAAAAAGACTATTGCTGTTACTATGTGGCAAGTATTCTAAATGTTATTCTATATGGATTAATATGTTGGTCATTAGTATTAAAATCCCAATTCTCTGCTGAGTTGAAGGTTTTACAAGGGCTGAGACGGGTTGCTACCACATGCCCTTTTAAAATGTGGTAATGGTATTGCGCTCCTGAAATTAGAATGAGTGACTTGTAACTGTAAAATAGCCTCCCCAGCCCCCGTATGAGCCAGAGTATATAGAATGGAGAGTTAATCAAGAATCTCGATGGTGCAAATACTCCTTATAAATCACGATGAAATCCTCACCCACCACCACTATAGATGTTGCTACTGTGTGCCTGCATGTGCGCGTTTGAAAAGTATCATTAATTTGTTGGTGCTTGGTGGCTGTTCGCTCATTACAAAATGAATCAATTTGACTATTAATTTGATGGTCAGCGGGTGTGCCCTTCTTTACAAATGAATGAATGAATTAATCATGTGAATAAATTATTGCATACGCAATCACTTGCTGAATGGAGGCTACTGAGACATTCACACCTTCAAAGAGAGGGAGAGAGAGATAGAGAGAGAGAGAGAGAGAGAGAAGAGAGCAAGAAAGAGAGATTGGAAGGCTGAAAAGTGAAATAGATGGAATGGAGCTGTGTGTGTGTGTGTGTGTGTGTGTGTGTGCTTTATGTTAGCGTGTTTGGATAAATAATTAGATGTGTCTGTAGATGGATCCACCCTTGTGTGCATGTGTGTGTTGTGTGTGATTGTTTGTTTGTGTGTGTGTGTGTGTGTGTGTATGTATGTGTGTGTGTGTAAGGATAGATGAAATGATGGAAAACAGATGTGTGCATATCCAAATCTTCAATGGAGACCTCCTTTAAAAAATGCTAATTGCAATTGTGTGATGTAATACAATTGCCGCCGCTGTCTGTCATCTCCTGTGTTCATTGATCACAGACCGACCTGTACGCGTCTTAGCCTGGCAAGCCAGAACCAACTAATCGTCCATGTGTCGCATGCGACTAGAACAAACATTGGGTCTGGTGTTGAGCGAGTCCAAAAAATCAGATTACTGGGTGTTTGGCAACCGGCCAAACAGAGCCACATTGAAGCGGGCGGTCTGCGATGGGCGGAGTTTAGTACATTATGTGACTAAGAGAGCTTGGCTTGATTCTAGCGTCATATGCCGTGGCCATTAGAGGATGACATTGCTCTGGAATTCCTGCGGGACACGCGATTCCCGCAGGCTTCACGTAAAGTGCACCTGCTTCCTCCTTCTAGCCACCGCAAGAGATATTAGCTTAATACAGACGTTGCATTTTGCAGGAGACCGGCCGGTTTGTTTACGAGTGGGCCCGCTTCCTCCTGACCCATGAACTGTGACATCACTTCCAGGTGACATCACTCCGACTCAGCGAGACAAGAGTGGGAGTACTTTTGAGTGGGAGTGGGCGGGATTGGGAGTCGCGCCACACAGGACAGGACCGGACACGATTTTTTTTTACTCCGGACCAGGATTGGACAGGACCTGATTTTTTTTCTGGGAGCAGGACAGGAGTGAAAATCCACTCCCGTGTCATGCTCTAGTGCCCATGTCACTTGCTCCGCCTACTGTGCTGTAATGGGATATCTTTGATTTTTTAAATTTTTTTATTAATACTCCTCCCCCTCTCCACCACACGCCAGACCCTTTATTGATACGCTTCACCCCAGACCCAATGTTCGCTCTAGTCGCGTGCGATGCGTGGACCATTAGTAGATTCTGGCTTGCCAGGCTATGTATGCCTGCTCTATACACTGACCAACGTCACAGAAAAGCTGCCGAGGGGAGTAGAATTTGCGGCACTATGGATGCTGTGATCTAAACCACAGCGCCATTACTATGAATGGGGGCCGTCTTTAGCTTCGGTGTCCCATATTAGGCAGTGGCCCACATTAGGGCAATCCTTCCTATTTGTCTGTATGATTTTAAATGTATTAATTATTATTTCTGTTCACTGATTGGTTTGTGCTTTGTTTAATTCTCGTGTGGAAGACAATGTACTTTGTTGTAGATTTGTTATTGAGGTTCGCGATTTGACACCTCTGCACACTTGGGGCCTTATTTGACATCTCACTCTCTCACACACAAGTCTCGTACAGAAGCCAGACTCCCTGTCTACAGTCCTGGGAAAAATCTGGGCTCTGTATAAGCTTACCATCCACTGCTGGCTGGAGTAGAGAGAATCTGTGTGGAGGAGGAACTTCTTCATCCAGGTGTTAGCTACAAGCAGTCTGGGACAAGAACACTCCTTCAACCCTCACACCCTGACTTAAATCAGAGGAGGCGTAATTTGGTAACGGGGTTCTTGAAGAAATCAACAAGCAACATTTTAGACATTTCTTAGAAAAAAAAATGTAGACCAACTTCAACCCTCCCAACTTTAGACTCCCCTCTTCCTCGCTCTGTACTTTCGAGCCAATTCTTCTGGAAATTACATTCAATTACATTCACCCATTTTACAAATACGCAATCCACACTATCGAATCTTGACTAGCGGCAGTGGCATAATGGGAACAAAAATGATGAATACTGGACAGGTATGGGATGTGGTAGTGGACATGCCGAGCCAGACAGTAGAAACAACAACGCAACAACACATATTTTTTTTAAAGAATTTTCACGGGAATCCTGGGGTAACGGCACCAGTGACACATGAATAAAGAAACACAAATATTGATATTTCATATTTATTATAATTCATATGTATTATTTTGCTGGACAATAATGAATACAATAATGAATAATAAAATTGTAATATAATGAAAATAATAGCAATTCTGTCAACATCAATTACAGGTTTAATGTGAATCCTTACTGATCATCTGGAAGAGCTGGAGACGTCCACAGACGTTCTTCATAAAACACTTATTGCTAAAGACATCAAAAGACATATTTTTACTTTTGCCCCATTATAAGTTGTATTCCGATATAATTTGTGTAAAATATTGGGATGGACCTCCAAACATCAGTGCACATTATTGACTGTTAAAAGTAACAATAATTCGGACAATGCTGATGATAAGAAATCTCAAATGTTTATATTTATGTAAATAAATGGTAAATGTACTAATTGCAATTCTTCATGGGCTAATATGTTGTTCATTAGTATAAATAATAATGCCAATTCTATGCATCATTCTACTGTGGAGCTGGCCAGGAGGTTTTACAGGGCGTGAGACGAGTTGCTGCCATATGGGCGTGTAGCTTGACTGCAGACGGCCCTGGTTAGAAAACGCAGCGGAGCACAACTTCTAAAGGCCCCCAAAAATGACGGTGCCAAAAACTACAGCATGCAACTGACTTCACAAGATCTGCTTTGCGTCGCTCACAACCGCCGCTCCAGGACTTTGTCAACAGTCACCCTGCAGCCCCGAAGTTGTAGAAGCTAAAAGCTATACGCTAAATCCGCATACTGCTTATCTTGGAAGGCGTTCACCGCTTTTTCCCCCCGCCCGTCGCCGCCATCGGGGCAGCGTGGTCATGGCATCGCACAGACATTGCTTTCCCTCAATCTTCGCCGGCATGCTGTGCGACCGTTAATTGCTCGTGTGCGCCACCTCAGCCTCTTGGCAGCTCGCTAGCCGTTAAGGCAGGCGACGCGTGATTGAATGCAGCGCATTGTTTGCACATGTTCCGCCGCAAATGGATTCTTCTGTTTACTTTTCAATTTCAATTACCGCAGTGGTGCCCTCCCTGAAAATACTTCTCAGTCTTAATTTCGGGGATATTTCATAATGACTTCATGGAAAGAGCCCCGGAGCTTGTTAAAAGGAACGCGGCTAGCAGCACTTCGCCTAAACCCTCCCATAACTTTCCATAACTTCGTCATTTCTCCATGACTCAGACCAGAGACGGTATTCGAGGAGGTCCTGTCGCCTCCTAGCAACACGGCGTGATGAAATGCGCTTCAATCCGCTCGTCGGCATTGCCACGTTCTTTGATACGTAATTACCGGTGAGAGTGGCGGCAGCAAAAGTCCTGATTTGAATCCTTACGCCATGCCTTTGGCATGACGTTTGAAGCGAGTATAGAGGTTTGGCCAGGCAAGCAGACGAGGAAAGAAGAAGAAAAAAAGGAAAACAGTGATTTGTCTACAGCCGTTTGGCCTGTCAGGGATGTTTAAGTTCCCATCACATAATGGCTGGCGCGAGTCTGAGTAAACAGCCATTATGATGTTGTTTATTTGGGCGGATGAGATGGGGAATGCTGGTGTGGGGAAGGAGGCGCATCGCAGCTCCCAATCTTTGGATTTCAACCCCGGCACCCTTTGCTAGGTGCGGTGACGGGCGCCACTGAGCGAGTGGAACTGAGGGTGGCCAGTGCAGAGGAAGACCCCCATTTATTTCCATTTATTGCGAGTAATTGGCTCCACTTGAATAAACAGGCTCTCGCCCGCCCAGTCATCTAGTCAAACGCTTGCTTCTGCATTAGTGAGAAATGGTCTTGGAAAAAAAAAAGAAAAATCATTTGCCAGTGGCAAACGGAAGATGAAGAATTAATTGGTTCTGGCTGTTATGTTTTAACTCTGAACCACCGGGGCGTTGTGTTCTAATGATGGCACAGTCCTACAAGTCGCCGGGCACACTCGCCCAGCCGACCGACCAATAATGCGATGTGAAGGCATAAACTCTGAAGTGAATTTGACGTGGGTTTACTGCGGTGAAATATTATCCACTTAGGTTCCTGTTTCTCCCATCATAACCAATTATAGCAATACAAAAAAAAGGTTCTCCCTCGGCAACACTGCAAGCACACATTTCACATCTGTGATCAGAACATTTCTTGTTTGAGGTATGCAAAATGAGATACTTCAAATTGGGATGTCAAAGCAGTACATTGCCAGCGGCCATATTCTTTGTGAGCGTATAGGAATCATGACTATTACTAGTCTACTACTGCTATTCCTGGAACAATTCCAAATTAAATTCAAACTGACAATGCATTCAATGCACTCTCTGTTTCGACTACTGCCTTTGAGAAGGAGATATGCATCCATTCGGCCAGGACAAGCAGACTCACACACTGGGCTCGAACGCCTCGAGCGAGCCACCCCCCTCCCCCCTCCACTTAGGGGAACAGAACTGTCCCCGCTGTGCACATGATGCGCCTTATGTGAACCCTAATCAACCCCCAGGGGGATTCGCCGACAGCCAGGTGTAATATAGCAATCTGCTAATCCTGTGTATATCCATCTTTTCACGACGCATGTAACATTTTGCAATGAATGCCATCTCTATTGCTGTGTAACATATTGAAGTGACCAATGGCTCTGTACTGTCTTTCGTTAAATAAATTGAATTCATTAATTTCATTCATTCATTCATTCACTACTGATCAGGCTGTACCCGCATGCTATCAGTCTGTTGAATGGACAACCTTTCCACTCCCGGCCTTCCCTCACTGTAAATCGTACTGACTGGACATTGGAATTGGCACAGAATGTTGCACTTTGTACTTTCACTCTATTATGCACTGGGGTGTATTTGTAATCAATTGATTATGTATGCCGGTGGGGTGATGCTCTAGAATGAGTTTTGTTGTTCTTGCAATGACAAAAAGCGATTTATCAAATGCTTTGTTGTGTAATTTCAAGATCCAGAAAATGGGGCCCTAAGCCTCGCGCTGGCTTATCTATGTAGGGTGGATTGCCCTAGAGTGGGCCACTGCCTAATGTGGGACATCATGCTCCAGTGGAGCACTCTTTGAGTATGATATTCTTCAACTAGTAATAGTATAGTGGTAGTTCCCGGCCCATATATGCTGCAACCAACCGGTCATTTGTCCTATATGCCAGATGGTCAGGCCAGCCCTAGGCTACACATGTTGTACAGCATTTCCCCAGAACAGTGGTTGTAGTTGAAATTGACTTCAAGTTCCTCAAAGTCTCCTGAAAGCATGTACTTGAAACTTTGAATTCAGCCACAAAGACACGCACACAATTATACATTTTTTACAACTTTAACGCACTTGAGAGAATTAATAAAAATAAACTTTGCAATCTAAATCTAATGTTTGAAATATACATAAACATTACAAAACGTTATTTAGTTCCCACTTAACTGCTTGGAGAGTCATGACAGTAATTTGTCGGCTAGCTCCAACACTGGTTACGGTCCGGTTCAGCAGTCGGTGGTGCCGCGGTCAGTCCCAGAGAGACGTCATGGGGCGGTCAGCGACATGCGTAGTGGAGTTAAAGGCTGTGTGTCTGTTTGCGGTCGTGCGTGTGCGTGTATGTACTGTATACATGTAATGGGCTGTGTCTGTGTGTGTGTACTTGTGTGTGCTTGCTTGAGCTTGTGTGTTAAGTCCAACAAAGCCGAGTGCGGGGCGCTAGAGATCAGTCGCACATGGTGTTTGTGACACATAACAAGCACCCCCGAGAGAGAGAGAAACAAGCGAGAGGGAGTTGTGTTTTTGTGTGTGCATTGTATGTACATGCGCATTTGTGTTTATGTGTGTCTGCGCGTGTGCTAACTGTGACCACTGCAATTTTCAAAAAGAATACTTGCTTTGAACTGTTTTTGCTAGTTGGAGCTCATGAGCGGGGGAAATACACAATGAACGGCCTTCGAGTGAATGCTGCTTTGTGCCATCAAGTGTCAAATGTATCTGTGGCTTCGCTGCCACATCTGAGCAACATTGTTCCTTGTTTTAAAGGTTCTTGGTTAGATTCAACCCATATTCCTGTGCGTGCGTGTTATCAACAGGGTTTGAACCGATATTTTTTTTTACCAATTGGTTCGTTCCGAACAGAAACAGAATTATAACGTTTCCGGTCATGAGTTCCACCAATAACTTGACATTCCCGAACCGGTTAGAACAAAAAAATATTGTTCCCGGAACGGTTAATTTTATTCTTGTCAGCTGGCACAAGTTGTGCCAGGCGGTATTTCAATTCAAGTTGGCGCTCGTCGCGGCCAGGTGGGGGCAGGGGGCTGGGAACGGAAGGTGCACGGCAGCAGAGACTGGCGGAGCAGCGGACACCTGTGGGACACACCACACCGTGTTTCAATGAAAACTTGAGGAACAAAATAAAAACCGGTATTAACCGGTTCCCTTATTTTTAAATAAGTGTTCCTCCTCCAGAACATGAAAACTAAATAACTTTTCCGGTTTTGTTTCTGTTCCCTGGAAAAAAACAAAAAGTTCCCAGTTTTCATTTTCGTTCGTTGAACCGGTTCAAAGACCTGGTTATCAATGCAATGAATGACTGAGGGGAAACAATGGACCATGTCAACATTCTAGTCCACCTGAGCGCTATACTACACAAGGTATTGTGACATGAATTCTGGCGCGGGTTGAACATAGTCTTTGGTATGTTGAGCAGAACTGTGGAAAGTTTAAGAACAATTCCCGTTATTTGGACTTTTGAATGTAGGATTGTATTATTCTATATGCTTACTGATAAGTTTGATGCAGTTGGTGGGTTTGTGTTGGAAAAATAATCCATCGTTAGATGTTCTGTAGCAGAAATTAGTCGTTCTATCTTCATGGCATGAAGTTTATATATTTAATCTTCAATAACAATTGCCACTCAACAGCCCATGCACAAAAGATTCAAAGCATTTTGACATTAATATTATAGCAGATATGCTATTTTACTTTTTGAAAAATGTGGATAGTGTTGCCATCTTTGGTAAGGGGCAAGGGGTCAAGGTACTTCCACCCTCCCAATGCTGACGAAGATTAAAAGTTTTGAGCCACAATGTTGTCAGAATACGCTCAAGGCAATCAATCATTCGTTCAAATTCATTGTCTACAAATGCAATAATCAATTAACATCATTGATTATTTGATTATACTTCTATAGCAGTATATATCACTGCCTTTCTTTTTTGCCCTTCTCTGTGAACTCCCTTCGGAAAATCGCTGTGACACAGAGTGCTAATCACTGGCAACCACAAACATGGAAAACCAATCATAGGTCATGGGTGCAGACCCACACATACACACAAATGTGACACCTTATCACTGCATTGTCATCATGGGTTTAGCTGGAACATTAGCCATTCTTCCACATAATTTCAATTTCATGCGTTTTTTTTTACCCTTATACGTCCATTACGGATTGGCTCGCTACATGATGAGTGGGGTGGAGTGGGAGACAGAAACATCTGCTCTCCTAGAATTTATCTGTAGATGTATGTTTTGGCAAACTAAGATCCACACCATCCTCCCAATAAGTCCCTTTTGATTTGATTCGAAACGAAGGAAAAGAGAGAGAAATGACATCATAGTCGCAAAGATCCCATCAGTTAGCATTCTGTGATGTTATAAAAACACGAGACATGTCATGTCAACACATGACAGGAAACACATTTTCTGGTCCTTTCCCTTCTCTACCTCCTCCTCCCTCCCATCCTCTATGTGTGTCTCTATCCATCTCTCACTTCCTCAATCACTCGCTTCTTCCCTTCATCGTGTCTTTGTCTCTTTTTTTTTTTCTTGAAACATGTTTTTTATTGAGACAGAATCAAGCAGGTGAGCATTCAACAACGCAGTTTTGAATAGAAGCTAGAGAGACAGAAAGAGATCCCCCCCCCACTCCTTTTTTTTTAGAACCCCACCCAAGTTCTACCGGAACACACCCCACGGAAGAAAAGATACAAAAAAGAAATAAGCTAAAATTAATAATGAATAAAGAAATAAAAAAACAAAACTATACATGTGTGGTTTTATGTAATTTACATGTTATTCAATTAAAAAAACACTTGATGCACCCATGGTCATATGTGAATATACATAGACATGTTGTGGGTGGAGGATACTAGGAGATCAAATGAATGTATGAGTTCATACACTCAATGCTCAATCTGAAGGCGTTTGTTCACCTCGTTTTACTTTCCCCTCGTCCTACTTTCCCCTCGTTTTATTTCTGTTCTCTTCTTTGTTTTATCTTACCAGTCTGTCAAGTCTGTGAAGTAGCTCTTTCATTACTTATTTGCACTAATTATTAATGCACAATTAGAATAATTGATAAAGTCCTTGCCTTGTTTCCATTTGATCTGCCAAAAAACACAATTGTGTACCTCATTCTGAGGTTATCAAATAATTACGGTAATCTACGGTCACACGCAGCTTTTTCCAACCTTCAGAAAATAATTTTGTGCAAATTAAAAATCTGTTTCCAGTATTACAATTATTTAGCAATTTACTGTTTTTGTGCGATCGTCCCAGTAATAGAAACACACACTCACTTGCTATCTGGCCCACACGCATTTCTGTCTCTGTACCATCTGCCTCACTGCACCTCTGAGATATTTCCATAGGAATCAATCGGAGACGGACCCCCGCGGTGATCTCCAGTTAATAACACGCAGCCATGGCTGAGCACATAGTATGGCGATGAGGAAACTGTATCATGGGGACTGTCAATAGCGTTCTGCAATGATGCGCAGTGACTTTACCATCCTCTAGCTGTGCGTTACGACATATAATTTAATTGTTGCAAAGCGTCGGTCTGCAGCTCGGCGCAAGCTTGTACACACACACACACACACACAGACACACATACATGTACACAACCCATGTACACATCGCGTATACATACACCCTTACACAAATACCAACATATACACACCAACTCATGTGTTTTCGCACACATAGCCACACACACACATGGACTCTATCCCCAGATGGACATACACACCCACAAGCTTGTACACACACACACACACACACACACACACACACACACACACACACATACAATCGCCCTTACACAAATACCAACATACACACACACCAACTCATATGTTCTCTCACACATAGCCACACACACATGGACTCTATCCCCAGATGGACATACACACCCACAAGCTTGTATGTACACACACACACACACACACACACACATACACATACACATACACACACACATACACGTGCATACAATCGCCCTTACACATTTAAAATACACCAACATATACACAACAACTCATATGCTCTCTCACACACACACACATGCACTCTGTCCCCAGATGGACATGCACACCCACATAAATATGCAGTACACACACACACACACACACACACAAATATACACACACATACATGGCTTCTTAACCTGAGTGGTTTGTGTGGACAGTGAGAGGAACTTAGCTTTGTTTTTGTTGGATGCAGAATCATCCGTCAGTCTTGTGTTTTATTTTGGTTTTTTTGCTCTTCTTTTCACTTGTGTTTAAAGTTGCGTCTTTATAAACAGTCGGACGTGTTCTGACAAACTGTGCTGACCCAGACTAATGGTCAAAAGGCTTGTTAAAAACAAGCTGAGAGACACTCCGGGGATGTGTTGTGTATGTTTTGATGGATGGAGCCAGAGGTGATGAAACTACTGACATTGGTAAAAAAAAGCTTGATTTGCAAATTGTATTCATGTGTGGTGTGCACGGGAGGTAGCGTCCCACCCTCATAAAAGCCATCGCCTCACATGTCACACGTCACTCTAGAGCAGATCTGGGCAAAGCGCCGTCCGACGTAAGGCCAATCATAACTTTAGAATCAGAAAATCCATTTTGTTTTGTTTTTTCTCTTTTCATATTAAATGTTGCAGCTGGAAGAGACGATACCGTCAGACCACCGACGAGTCGAGTGTGGTTGCTGAATAATATGGCATTTAATTATTGGGGAAAGTCTGGGGGAGTTGTGGTTTTTACAGGTGCAGTCTGGTGCTCTTGCGCTGGACAGAGTAACCCTTCATGATGTGTGTCCGAAATTAGTTTGAACGCGCGTTGAACCATCAGCCGTCTCAGAAGCAGGAAGCCGTGTTCTGTCAACACCACGTAAAGTGTGACTGAGATCGGATTAATTCTGTTGAGAACAAAGTGCATGCATCAGTAATTGGCAGTAGTGCATCCCAGAAATGTAATCTGTTTGAAAAAAAAAAACATTATTCCTTTAGTAGTATCCACTCTTCGCTTACACACAGCCAACTGAAGAGGCAAAAATAAACATAAACGGCACTCTTGCGCTAATAGATATACATCATGTAGACACGAACACATGATCCTTTCCCGCAAAACACACACACTCACACTCACCGGTAGACAAACATATGCAAAGTTCTTGCCAGCAGTATGAGTAATTTGAACATTAGTCTGTGTTCTATCACATCTGATGGCTGGCTTGAAAGTTTGCGGGCAAGACGTTTTATGCGCGTGTGTTGAGGCGCGCAGTCTCTGTAGCCTCACAATCCACCGAATCGACCAGAGTGGGCGGATGCAGAGAACTGAACGAAATCACAGAAGGAAGAAAGGCATTTTTTCCGCCACCTTGTGCGTTTAGCCCGTCATGCTGCTCATGTAATTCTGAAATCCAATGTCTTTTTTTTGGGTTGATTAACGGGCGCGGATGCTCGACTCGCTGTCTGGCACGGCAGGGGCGGGAAATGTATGGGCATAAGAATGTTTCTGCAGTCACCCGAACCCGAAAAACTCTTCCTCTGCGATGGACGGCTCTGGCCACAGCCCCCTACACACGTCGACGGGAGATTTTCTGTGTATGATTGATTGTGTTCTTGGTCGGGCCACGGAGAACTGCCGCGTGGGTGGGGGGGAGGAGGCAGGCGGGATTTAGTCCCAGTGATATCACCGTGCGGAGGTTCTGCGATGGATGTTGACATTGGTCGAGTGCCAGGACTGCTGTCGAACTTTTGGACGGACTTGCCGTTCTGCGAGTGAGGCCCCGGCGGCGTTTTCTTTGGCAACGAGGGGGGGCATGGGTGACATCACAGTCGCCACTGGCTGGTGCATGGGG
>OMKY01214399.1:0-15121 GCA_900302395.1 Bregmaceros cantori | reverse complement strand
CTGTAGAAAAAATGCATGATTTGGTATAAATGACAGTAACTGTGTGTTTCCCCGTACAATAGGTAATTTACATTACATGTCGACTCTTTACACATCTATACCCTTGAAGACTATTACCATCGCATACCATCTTGAAGACTCTTACCATCCCACATACAATCATTTGATCCACTTTCTTCCAGGGCCGGGGTTAAAACACGCAACACTCCTGAAGAGAAGGTTACCTTACCGTAACATATTGTCATTGTGACTTGTAAGGAATTACAAAAATTACAAAATTACATTTTAATTACATCTTTCCCAGCCTGACGAGCCAGACCCAAAGAGCCGTCCACGCATAGCACGCGATTAGAACGATCATCTAGCGGCGTGCGTTGCGTGGATAATTTGCTGGTTCTGGCTCGCCACCTTTCACTCAGCATTCTCGTTTCAGCCAGCAGATGTCGCTGCCAACCAACAGTTTAAAGCTATTTGACAGCCATCGGACTCGGAGATGGCAAAAGTAGACGGATTATCTACTTGAAGTAAAAGTAAAATGCATTTACATAAAAAAGTAAGAGTACAATATATTTATAGAAACATCTACTTAAGTAAAGTAGCTATAGCTCGTGCCTATTGTGGGAAGCTCAAGTGGCTCTGGCTCCTCCATAAACTAATGAATGTCAGTACAACTATGGTAAAAGCAAACCGGTAATGGGTCAAACATTAAGTTTAACTGTTTTACATCTAATTACATCTCACTGCCCCACATTAGGAGGCTGCAAAAAAGGGCCCACATTCGGGCAATCCACCCTATGTGCATCTCATATATTATAATATTATAAAAAATAACAAATCTGTTTTGGGTAATGTAAGGAGTAGAACGTACAGATATGTACAGTATGTTGATGCATAGCTTGCCTGAGAAATAAATACTTCTAAAAGTAGTGTTGTTGGGAAAATATACTAAAGTACAGTAACAGAAAATGTGTACTTTGTCATCTCTGAGCCATGAAACGCCAGACTGGGTTAGAATTAGTGTTGCACCGATATCGGACGTACTCGGTATCGGCACATTTTTTGTGGTATTGGTATTTTTCTGACGCTGTACGGCGGAAACTGCCCGCATCTTGTCTAAATCTATATGTAAATGTATATGTATATGAATATGTAAATGGAATGTTTTTGGGAAAAATAGTAAAGTAACTAAAACCCGCTTCCCGCAGTGTCTAAAATCTGATAAAAAAATTGCCTTTTTGCCAAAAAATGGTATCGGTGCAACACTAGTTAGAATGTCACATTTCTTCATTCAATAGGGTGGGTTGCCGTAGAGTGGCTAATGTGGAACACCCACGTTCCAGAGGCTCCTCCCTAAACTAATGAATATTGTAACGAAAGGCTGTCCCCTCATGGAGGAGCTGGGAATAGAGGAACTTACATCGGCAATAGCTGAACTCAGCTATTGCCAAGGTTCGTTCAGACTCTATTTAAGGGTACATGCTGAGACACCAACGGTATCAGACCAGCATGCACCGCGCTGGTGCATCTCATTACACTGCCCCCTCCCGACATGGCTCTCGTCCCGAGAGCCGCTCCAACTCCACAGCGCCTTTCGCCTGATCAAGCGGCCCCGCGGCCATCCCCACCGCGCGCGGTCCGTCAAACACTTCCTGACACCAATGTAACGAAAGGCTGTCGCCTCGTGGAGGAGCTGAACTCAGCTATTGCCGATGTAATTTCCTCTATTCCCAGCTCCTCCACGACGGGACAGCCGTCGGAAAAGCATACTATGGTAATGTGTCTAACATCAAGTTCAACTGTTCAACACTACATTCCACTGTTCCACTGCTTATACAGCACAATAATGGAACATGGTCGTGAAGATGGGGGCAGCACGGTGGTGCAGTGGTTAGCATTGCTGCCTCACAGCTAGAAGGTCCTGGCTTCGAATCCCAACCCGGACAGGTTCCTTTCAGTGTGGAGTTTACATGTTCTCCCCGTGTCTGTGTGGTTTCCTCCGGGCACTCTGGTTTCCCCCCCCATCACAAAACATGTTCTAGTTAACCTGAGGATGAATTTCACTGTACATGTATGTATCGATTCCCAGCACCCACTCACAGCCAGGCCGTGGAGCACGTGCACATGCAGGAGTAACTATGACTCTCTTAGGGTAGCCAAACTCTGGATGGACTCTTTAGTCAAACTCTGGATGGACTCCTTAGCCAAACTCTGGATGGACTCTTTAGCCAGACTCTGGTTGGGCTCCTTAGCCAAACTCTGGTTGGACTCCTTAGCCAGACTCTGGTTGGACTCCTTAGCCAGACTCTGGTTGGGCTCCTTAGCCAAACTCTGGTTGGACTCCTTAGCCAGACTCTGGTTGGACTCCTTAGCCAAACTCTGGTTGGACTCCTTAGCCAGACTCTGGTTGGACTCCTTAGCCAGACTCTGGTTGGACTCCTTAGCCAGACTCTGGTTGGGCTCCTTAGCCAAACTCTGGTTGGACTCCTTAGCCAAACTCATGTTGGACTCCTTAGCGGCTTTGCTAAGAGTGTGTAGACTGTGAAGAGATCCAGGGGCCCAGCAGACACCCACCAGCACCCATGGGTATGTGTGACTAAATAAAGTTTTTATCAAGCAAGAAAAGTGACCAAAAAACAAGACAAGTGAGTCCAAACTGTCGTATGAGGAGATTGTCCCGTGTTTTATCATCATGGGCAAAAAACTATGGGAATGAAATTGCCGGCAACGTGGCAGACATTGCCGACAGTGCAGGCAAAGCAACACAAAAAGAGACAAAGAACACAATACGACAGTCGAGACAGTTGGTAGCAGAGGATGGTTCACAGGGAGGCACAGCAAGGGACTCAAAACACTTGGCATTATGTTGGTGATTCCTCTACTGTGATTTAAAATTCTATTCCCATTTGTGAGTGCATCTATCCCCCCCCCCCCCTCCACCCACCGCGTGTGTGTGTGCATGTATATATGTATATATATATATATATATGGAGATGGACACCCCCCTAGGCAGGAAACCATTGTCTTTCAGTCTTGGGTTTCATTGGTTATTGGAGCTGGCGTTGCCAGGGTGTGTATGACTGTGTGCGTGTGAGCGTATGGCTAACAATGTTTTTGCGCATGTTTATGCGTGTGCATGAGCTTTGCCGAGTTTGTGCGAGTGGAGGTTGTGCGTGTGTGTGTGTGCGCGCGCGCCATAGGAACATTGCTAAGGTTGAGCAGACATGCTACCGCTGCCATGACACTAAATCTCTACTCTACGAGGCTAAACGCTGAACGTTATTCGGAGTTTTGGTGCTGCCACAGCTAAACACGTGAAACGCACCACTCCGTTTTCTATTTACAATGAAACAAAAAAAAACGATTTAAGAAGCAACTCAGTTCTGCAGAACAGCGCATATTGTCATGCACTACGATGTAAAATAGGGGACTGCAGAGAATCACGGTGTTGCAGCGTGCTGGGCACGCACATTCATCTGACGCGCTAGGCTAGTGTTGCCGTTGAAAGCTATGGATGATAATAATATTACAATAATAATAATACAATACTCGGAGGTCCGAGCAATGTTAATCCACATTACAGGTGAAATGCATTGGGAAGTAATATTTTTTATATACAACATTTTTGATTTCTTCTCTGTTAATACTTCCATAGTGCCATGAGATGGACATGAAACAAACCTTTCACCTCGCCTGCGGATTACGCGCATATAGGTAGACTTTGTTAATGGGGACATAAAAAGCATGTGGATCGCGTTACATTACAATCATTATAATTGTCATTATTATTATTATTATTATTATTCAATGGTATTATTATCATGATCATTACGCGGTCAAAGCGGGTCATTTTCAAAACCCAAAACAAATGGAAAAAGCAAATGTGCAGTAAATATACAATAATAATAAAACACTAAGAGAAATGCGTTCCGTGCGGATCGGCTCCGAGAAGCGCGAACGTCTACGTTCGCCAGCGTGTTCTCGGAAACAAAAGCGTACCAATACGTACCCCAAACACGCCCCCAACCCCCAACATTCCTCCCACATCACCCACCCCCGCAGATTAAATGCAATAAATAAAAATAAAAAATAAAAAAATATTACAACCATTTATAATCAGCAACTGTGTGATTTCTACACTAGAGAATGCCACCACTAGGGTAAGGACAGGGGAAACAATGGACTGTATATAGGTATTTTACATCATGGCTCTGGGGAGAATTGGTCTGTGTGTTGAGGGGAAAGGTGAATGGGTGACTGTGTGTGTGTGTATTCAGTCTGTAGGTGTAAGGGATGCCCAAACGTTCTCTGAATGAATCTGAGGGATGTCACTTAACTGAATCATTTTCTTACCAAACAATTAATCAAAATGCACGATGCAAACAACTGAGGAGAATCTCTTACTTCCCCCGCCCATAGTCGTAGCGACACCTGTGGGTATTGAAACATGCGTCGGCCCGTGCATTATACCTGGTGTGTCAACAGCCCAGACGGACGCAAGAGTCAGGAGACACGGGCTTTGTATATTCAGACTCGGTTTGTTGATCTGTCTCTGGCTCTAGATGGGAATGTCGCTTTTGCTGGATGCACCAGGGGGGAACCTTAAAATAAACCAATACTTACAGGATCAGTACGGCATGAAAACCCATAATAGAACATTTTCAATTTCCAGGTTCCTGCTACGGCGCCATATTACTTAGCAGCACCGAAAAGTAAAAAAAGAAAAAGTTAATGATTAATTGACCGGTAAAATGAATGATAGTTGAATAACACATTAATCAAATTTTGACTTCCCAAATTCAAATGGTTACGGTAAAACATAATCATCCTGAGCATCCCTTGACCAACTTGCAAAAAAAAGCCTTTGCTTACCCAAAATATTAAACTTGTTTCCGACCGCAATATCTCGTAATACTGAAGACAAACATCATGTGTGTTCTATCGAGTATCATGTCAGTATTAAAGCAGCAGAGTTGGTTTTTTTGTGTTCATTCAGTGAGCAGTTAACCGGCCCACACTAGTTAGAAACAAGTGTAATATCGGCGGTGAGATCGACCGTATTCAAAAAAGCATCCTTGGTGAGTTGGGTTAGGACGGCCCCGTGCAAGGTGATGAGATTGTGGCGCTTGAGAGTGTACATAGATTATATCGAAGGCAGGGAGGAATGGCCAGCCAGGATTGGTTAAACCTTGTCGTGTGACACGATACATGGGTGCGATTGGAGCAAAATGTCAGAAGCCGGAATGTGGAGCCGGAATGTGGAGGCTTTTAACCAATCGCCGACTTCCACACTACAACCGCTTTACTGTAAGTGTAAGATTGATGGCCGAGGATGGTGTCTGCCTTACCGCACCAGTGAGCAGATGCTTTGGTCGGTGTGCCCAAACCCCCCCGACGAACTGGCGTCCGAAATAATCTGAAAAGTAAACGTACCATGTAAGCAACGCCTCGGGTTTGTGCACTGCTTTCGGGAGCGCAGGTGTCAAGATAGCATATGTTTATCCTTGCCGGCGGCCGCGGCACGTGCAGCCAGCCGGAGGAAACGAGGTTACGATGTGATGTACGAGGTGTACTTCCCAGGAGGTTATGAGAAATACAATCTCAACTAAGATTAACAAATGCATTGTTGTAACGGTGAGCAGTCAATCTGTTTTACTCACTCTGGTCTGCAGTCTCGTGATGTAAAAATAATTGCAGCTACCGATCAAATGCGCCTGAAGCTAAATGAACGCGGTGCATTTCCTTGGGTTTGAACACACAATAAATGACATGACCGCTCCCAGCACTGTCTACAGCAACCAGCTCTCTCCATCTCTCTCTGTCCTCAGCCTGCACCTTGTCCACTCTTGGATGTTATCTTCCCATCGCTTTCTCTGTCTTCCTCTCTTCCTTCCTTCTGGCACTGTGAAGTCGTCCAAAAGAAATCTAATACACAATTACTTTTGCATTACATTAAAGAAAAATCAAAAAGTAACTTAGCCAGCTGCCGTTCATAGCAAATGATTTGATATTTCATATAAATTGTTATCTAAAATGTAATCCAAAAGTAACCTAACCTGTCGAGCCAGCACCAACGAACCATCCATGCATCACATGCGATTAGAACGATCATTGGGTCTGGTAAAACCAGGGTCGAAAAAACGTGTAAAAAAAGGGTCACAGCACAGACTTTGTGTGTCAATGACACAAAGTCACAGCGCAGTAGGTGGGACAAGCGGCGTGAAGGCGTGACCACCAAACTCCTCCCACGCCTTGCGTCGCCTATACCAGACTCTTCCCATGTTTCGTGTCGCCAATACCAAACTCCGCCCATGTCTCGATTCAAATAATTTGATTGGTCAGCCAGTATTCGGGCGACGTCTGCCTCATTTAGCAGCTTGCGATCGTTCTTCTTCCTACTCCTTTTGAACATGTCCAGACTTTTGAGTGAATTAGACTTTTGAATTATACTTTTTAACTTAGAGATTTACTTTGCCTGTGCCATTTTGATTTTGACCTACAGCTTTGCTGGTTTGAATTGTTTTGTGTTTTGTTTTTTTAATTCGTATTGCATTGAACTACCTTCTCAATTGTCTCTAATTAGTTTGACATCAAATTCAAACAAATTATTATCAAATAAACATTCATTCATTCATTGGTTCTGGCTCGGCAGGTTAAAAGTAACCCCTTCTAAGCTCTGTGTCTGTGTGTGAGTGGGGAGGGCTGGGGGGCGGGGCTTGGGATGTCCAAGTTGAAGGTTGCTTATTGGAATACGTCCGTGCTCCTGCAGTGTGTCCTAGTATGTGAGCGTGGAGTCGTCCCACTCCAGCTGCTGCTGCGGCTGCCTGCCGGCCACCTGCTGGCCGTCCTCGCTGGGCTCCTCCTCCTCGCTGCTGTCCGACTCGGCGCTCGTGATGTCGTCGTCTTCCTCGCCGTCTTCGCTCTCTTCCTCTTCCTCCTCTTCCTCCTCGCTGCTGTGCTGGTCTTCGTAGGTCTGGGCACAGCACGTTAGGCACAGCGTCCGGACCGTTACTTTTTAAACTTAGTTCAAACCTTCTTACCTGCGCTGAACAGGTTATGTTTTCGGTTGCGTTGGTTGGATGACATTTTCTACGGTTGTTGGAAATGACAAACAGAACGAATGATTAAATTTTGGTGCATTTACATTATTACTTCTGCCAAGGAGGTTATGTTTTTGTCTGTTCGTCTGTCTGGCAGAAGGATAACTGAAAAAGTTACGCATGGATCCGGACTAAATTTTATACGGTTGTTGGAAATTACAACATGACAAACGAAACAAGTGATGAATTTCGGTGCATTTCTGTAGCCTATAAGTAACGTCATAGTTTGACAACTGTTATGAGCTTACAAACTGCGATTTTGGTGTAGGTTTGCACTCTGCAAGTGCTTCTAGTTGAAAAAATGTTTATGGCGCAGACGCCATTTCCTCATTTTATTGACAGCGTAAGTGTGAAGCGAGAAATAAGAGAGCGGGGAATAGCGGACGTGCAGTATACAGCAAAGAGGGGAAGCGATCTCACAGCGTGCGCTGTGGTGTTAAGCCACAGCAACAAGACATATGTGTGGGGCTGCCTTGCCACAGAGTCTCTAACCACTACGGCACAGGGTCAGCCACGGTTCGCAACTTTTTTGGGCGCAAGCACCGTTTTTATTTCTTTATTAAGAGAAATGGTGGCAGGATTAAATCGGAAACTGGGATGAAGGGGTATGCGAACTCCTCGGCGCTGTGCCGCCTGTGGCCTGGGGGTCGCGCTCTCTAACCACTCTGCCAGCACGCCCCCTCATTTTCATTCCCCGTCATTTTTTAAAATTTACTCTTACCGTAAGGACCAGCCGAACCTGTCTATACACACCTCCATGGGGTTGACTGTGATGGTGAGCGCGGAGTCGTCCCAGTCCATCTCGTTCTCCTTGGCGGCCTCCTGGTCGCGGGCCGTGCCCTGCTGGGCGGAACGTACTCGGAACACGCCCAGGATGACCATGAACACCAGGAAACTGACACAGACCACGATCACTACTGTGGCTGCGCCGGGCACCACTGGGGGAGATAGAGAGAAAGTGAAACTTTATTACTATTAGCACTATCAGGGTTAGGGTTAGATTAACCCCCCAGCGACGTGACAAGAGAACATGTCACATCATACACATTTTTTACCCATCTTGGTTAGTTGGAGCAGCGGAAGGTGGTGGGTAGCAAAGCAAGCGGTACACAGTTTAGGAGCGGGTAGAATTTATAGGGCGTGCCGAAGCTGTCTGGCCAATTGCTAAGGGAGAGAGTTAATCAGCTGAGGGGATGCACCTGGATCAATTAGGAATGAATGAAGGGGAGGGCAGCAAGCTTCTTAACTATCATGGCCTGCCAGAAATTACGTTAGTACTTTAAATCAGGGCTTTGAACCAATATTTTTTCTCAATCGGTTTGTTCTGAACAGAAACAGAATTATAACGTCTCCGGTTATAAGTTCCACGAATAAATTGACGTTCCCAAACCGAACAAAAAAATATTGTTCCCGGAACGGTTAATTTAGTTCCTATCAGCTGTTTAATGCTATATAATATCTGTCGGGGCAAACCCACAACGACTCGCTACAGAGACCTGCTACTGCCCGCTGGTAGCGCTCTACAGCTGGTGTCTCGTTGCGCGTGAGGGGGAACCCACAACAACACGCTGCAGAAAGTCTTGCAACGCTTCATTCTTCACTGCTGCATCGTAGATTTTATAAATACTCTTGTTTTATTTTTGAAGTTATCCCAAAGTGAACTCCTTTGAGGAACGAAATAAAACTGGTTACCATGATTTTTTAATAACTGTTCCTTTTCCGGAACATGAAAAATAATAACGTTTCCGGTTTTCGTTTTCGTTCCTTGAACCGGTTCAAAGCCCTGCTTTAAATATATGGACTGGGCAGAGGTCAGGGAAGAGGTTATTTATGAGTCCCCAGTGTCTGACCTGAGGCTTGGTGTGGGTTGACCAGGTTGTGTCCGGAGAGGTCCACGGAGGCGTGGTGCACAGGGTTGATGAAGTTGGGCTGCACCATGGCGTTGTTGGCATGATCCACTGGGTTCACCGTGTGGATCACGTTCACCTGGGGACGTCACACTTCAGTTATTGCTTGTCGTGAACGGTAAGAAAGATTGGTTTTCAAGAAAATAGCAGTCGACATTACCATTACCATTTATTGACAGTGTTAGTGTAAGATGGGAACGAGAGAGCGGGGACCAGTGGGCTTGAAGTACATGAGGGGGAGCGATCTCCTGGCGCTGCGTTGGTCTTAAGCCACAGCGACAAGACTATGTATGGGGCTGCCTTGGAGTAGCCCCACCTCCCTTGATGCTGAACACTATCAAGCCCCACAGCAACACTATATAAGTAAGCGGGCGAGAAACAGGATACGGGTTGTTTAGTCCTAAACCTAACCCCAACCCCAACCCTGAAGCTATCCCCTTCCCAGAAACCCAAATCCTGACTTTTGTGATGAAACAACCCGCCTCCAGTTCTCTTTTGCAATGTGCCTTGTATATAGACTGTCCCACTGTACATAGACCATAGTTCCCTTGTTACAATGTGCCTTGTATATATACTGTCCCCCTGTACATAGACCATAGTGCCCGTGTTAAAATGTGCCTTGTATATAGACTGTGTAGTGGGAGATTCAGGCTCGGACCAGGTGTTGAGTAGAGTCAGAGGTGACGTTTATTGAGACAGTCACATGCATCACTCTCTGACAATCTTCCCCAAAGCACTGATTGACTAAGCTTTTAAACACAAACAAGACATGCCTCTGTCACAGATAAGGTAATGAATCTGTGTATGTCCGTGGTGTTATTTAAGGCAACCCCCGGCTACCATCAGCACTTCCTGGGGCCGACAGCTGTTTGTGTCTGTGATGTGGACCAGAGGGGGAGCTTTCAGGATCATAATTCCATATCATAACGATAGTATCATAATTGCCTACTTCAACTGTCCCCCTGTACATAGACCCTAGTTCCCTTGTTACAATGTGCCTTGTATATAGACTGTCCCCCTGTACATAGACCCTAGTTCCCTTGTTACAATGTGCCTTGTATATAGACTGTCCCCCTGTACATAGACCCTAGTTCCCTTGTTACAATGTGCCTTGTATATAAACTATTCTGCGGTACATAGATCCTAGTTCCCTTGTTACATAACTTTTGTTCCATGTCTGTTGCACTGTTCCCTTGTCTAGCACCTTTACCAAGAAGGATTCCTAGTCTGTGATGTTGTACCATTGACAGCGGCAATAAACGATCATCAATAAATAATCATTCTGATTCTGACTCAAAACAATTGTTAGTTGCAGCGCTACTTCTCAGAATGGATAAGAACGCTGCGAGCGTCAACGCTACCAGCTCCTGTACCTCCACTTTGAAGTGATTGCTGACGTAGCGTCCGTTCAGCTCGGAACAGACCAGCTTGAACTTGCGGTCGAACAGCGCCTCCGTGTGCCAGTTCTTATAGCGGATCTGGTGAAGCACCTGTTCGTAGTGAGCCATGCTGTTGACGCCTGTGGGGCAAAGCAGAAAGGGACGTCGCCCCATCAATGATAAACCAAAGCCAATGAACACCAGCAATATGTGGCATCACCTGAAAAAGACTCACCCTGTTCTAAATGACGATGCCATGGAAATGACTACAACACTAAAAAAATGTAACTTCTTCGCAACCCTGTTAACAAGCTGGTTGACAATTGACTGACAGCACTTTTTGTTTCAGATTTTTGCTGTCTTTTACAGCTCTAAAATTCACTATATCGGTTACATATCGGTTATCAGTATTGAGCCAAAACACTTATATCGGTCGGCAGAGCATTTACTCCGTTGCATTTTTTTGGTGTATTTATTTTGGATTACATTCTTCACAAGTTACTTTCTACTTCTACTCGAGTAAATTTGAGGTGAAAAAAAATTGTTTTACTGAGATGTCAGCAATTCACTACTCGTTACATTAACTTGGTCTTTAGCGACACCCTTTGGGAACTGTTGGCACATATGTTGACGTCATATCTCACTCTCCCTCTCGGGTGGTCTCTCTCACTCTCTCTCTCTCTCTCTCGGACGCTTTCTCAGTAATTTCGCTACTTAGTTCACTTGTTTTGAGGAGTACTTTTTTACTTTTACTTTATTTGGATGACTATTATTTATTTTTACTTGAGTAATATTCTGCTGAGCTAACAATACTTTTACTTAAGTAATTTTTATAACTACTCTGCCCATATCTGCATATCAGTTAAAAAAAAATCTCGGTCGGTCACTAACTGAAGGTACCTGTGATGATGAGGCCGAGGGATGAGTAGCTCATCTCCAGACCGTGCTGCTGGAGCGCCGTCGGGTCCAGTTCTAGACTCTCGTGCTCCGGGTCCAGCTCCTCCCCCTCAGGGCTCACCTGGCACGTGTCCAGGTTGTGGTTGATCTCCTCCGACACCAGGGTCTCTTGGGCTAAGACAAGGTCGGGGAGGAAGGGGCGAGGGAATGAATGGCTGTGTCCAAAAACGCTCCCTATTCCCTATATAGTGCACTGTATGGGACGCATGCCATTTTGTCGAAGCCTGGCGAGCCAGAACCAACGAATTGTCCACAAATCGCACACGACTAGAACGATCAATGGGTCTGGTAAAACCAGGGTCGAAAAACTAAAATGTAAAAAAAAGTATAAATCAAATCGTTTTATCCAATCACAGCACAGTAGGTGGGACAAGCAAACTCCGTCTGTTGCGTTTCCCATACCTGCTCCGTCCACATCCGCGCTGACTGGTCGCACCAATGTGTGAGGCATGCCTGATTTTCCCAGACCCAATGCAATGTCTAGCGATGCGTGGACGATGCGTCAGTTCTGGCTCGCCAGGCTTATTTTGTAGTCCGAATTCTCCATGTACCCTATATAGTGCAAGTATCCCACAATACACCGCGAAAAGTACTGAGCGTCGATGTACCCTAGACCAAGCAATATAACCCATAATGCTTTGCGAAACGTTTTGAAAACGGACTTAAACTACAAAAATGTGGCACGGGGGGAGTCAATAGCGACCGATCATGGCAAATAGTTATAAATGTAAGCACTTTTGACTATTTGCGATGATTGTTGAATTTTATTCTTTTATTATTTTTATTATTTTATAATTTTGACGGCACCGACTCTAGTGTCCGTTGTCTTGGCCGTTTCTGTGGAGTTCACTATAAGTGATTGCACTATAAAGGGAGTAGGGAATAGGGGATAGCGAACCATTTCGGACACTGGCTCTGTCTTTCTCTCCCCACTCTCTCACCACCTCTCTATCTATTCCCACTATCAGGCGGTGGTCAGACAGGTCAGCCCCGTCTCTCTGCTCCATATGTCTGCAGTCACCTGGTGGTGGAGTGTGTACCCCCAGCTTACTGACAGATGGTCCGTGTTTCCAACAGGCAGTAATCCTACTCATAGATTAGGAGCACATGGGGCCGCCTGGGGCCTGGCTGACCCTGGTTAGGTAATGTACATCCAATATTTTAGTAATCCAGTATTCTGTTAGCCGGGCGAGCCAGAACCAACGGATCGTCCGCGCATTGCACGCCGCTAGACATTGGGTCTGGGCAAATCAGGCAGATGTCGTCTATATACGGGCTGACCAATCGAATTATTCGAATTGAGACGTAAGCAGAGTTTGGTATGGGCGACATAGGACGTGGGCAGAGTTTGGTTGTCACGCCTTCACGCCCCTTGTCCCACCTACTGCGCTGTGACTGGATAACACGATTTGATTGACTGTCCCGAGTTGTTTTAGAAGAACGGAGAACCCAGTAAGATGACTTTTGATGATTTGGGAAATGATCTAATGTGTACTCTGCAAACCGTGACTCATTGGGAAAATCCTACGGTTTTAGCATTGACAATTGATAAAGGATTAACTACTAATCGCAATGTCACAGTTCTCTGTTCCTCTTTCCAAATTAAGACACCAAAACTATTTTTGAAGTCTTTTTTCCTCTTAGAAGAAAAAACTTCAAAGTTAGATTTTGTCCACAAATCACCCCAGATCCAGGAATAATAATGCAAAAATCCAGGAATGCATAAGACGACTGCATAGACTTGGTTGACCCTAAGAACTTGACGGAGGTTTGTGCGCTCCGGATGCTGGTAGTTATTATTATGATTATTATATTACTATTATATATATATTTTAAATTATTATTATTATTATTATTATTATTATTATTATTATTATTATTATTATTATTATCATTATTATTATTATTATCATGAGTGTTCGGAGAGGATACTTGGCATCCTGTATGCCAAGCTGGAGTGCTGAGTGCTATTGTATATGCATATTGCATAATCTTCACATGAAGAGATTAATCCCCAGATTGACCCCAACCTCCATACAGCATAGGGTCGCTTGGCCCCATCACAGGCCTCTCATGAGCACAGCACTCAGACACCGCAGACTGAGAGACACTGTAGCGCCGCCTGGAGGTGATTTGTGGTCAAAATGTAACTTTGAAGTCTTTTTCTAATGTTTTTTTTTTCTTCTGCTTTCAAAATATTTTTGCTGTCTTTCTTTGGAAACAGGTACAGAGAACTCTGACATTGCGATTAATACAGTTAACCCTTTAATCAATTGTTGCTAATACCCATAGATTGTATAAAAAAATGGACACCGCATTCGTTCTGATGTCCGTGCCTACTTCCGGGTTGGTATGGGCGGAGCCTAGTCTCCTAAAACTGAGCCGTATGGGAATTCCAATGCTGGGATAACTATCGGTTAATTGTGTGAGGGGGTCATAATTTCACAAACGCGTCAGATTTGGCGTTAATATTTTTTATTTCAGCTCCCATAGGATTCCATTCATTCTGACTCTGTTGTTGGCGCCCCTAGCGGACAGTACCACCGGAAGAAGTCGCGTGTGGGGTGTCTCTCTCTCATATATTGTATAGCTCTCTCTATCTCTCCTTGTCCCGGATATATACGGGTACTTTCAACAATAGCAGCACAGAGTCTGCAGCTTCAACCCGAATTTGATGAAAGCAATGGGATGACATCACGCACGCTGCGTCTACTTTATATACAGTCTATGCTAATACCGCAAGATACTATTCTTATCATGTTTTACCAACAAGTCACAGTTTCCCGAAGACACATTGGGTCATTTCCCAGTTAACCAAAAGTCATCATACCAGGTTCCGGTATCTTCGATCTTTGATCTTATTGTTTAAACAGTTAAAGAACAGGTGTTGAAACCCTCATCTGTCTACCTCTCTGGGTCCTTCAAATGACCTTAATAATTCAACAACTAGAACATCTGAAGGTGTTTTACCGGTGGGATCGTCCTCTTGTCCGGTGGGTGTGGCCTCGGCCTCAGGCTCCACCTCCACCTGGCGGGTGATGGTGCTGACGATGCGCAGCTCAGGGAAAAGCGTCACTCCATCCGACCCCTCGAACTCGGCCGCGCCTCGTGCGAAGTGGTCGATGCCGCTGAGGCTGATCTTGGGTTCCTCGGGTTGCAGGACCATGACGTAGCCCTCCAGATCAGGCACGTCGGGGCAGCTCTCCTCGTTGGTGCACCTGACGTTGGGGGGCAGTAGTTGTCAAAAACAAGGCTTTGAACCAATATTTATCCCGATCGGTTCGTTGCGAACAGAAACGGAATTATAACGTTTACGGTTATGAGTTCCACCAATAAATTGACCTTCCCGAACCGGTTAGAACCAGGGCTTGAAAACGAAATTATTTTTAAAAAGTTCCGTTCCGAACAGTTCAGGCAGGCCTATGTTTAACGTTTTCATTCTCGGAACTGTTCCGCCACCAAAATATCGGTTCTGAACCAGAAAGCAAAGATTTAGTTCGTTCTTAAAGTTCCTTATATTGTATAATGTTAAGTTTAGATATAGTTTATACAAAATATATTTGGTGGACTTTCAAACTTCATGGTAACTGTATTAACGCCATTACATTCGCTTCCTCGTCTGTCCACAAGATGGAGCCCCAGATGCATGGGGCTTGATGAACGACAGTAAAAGTGGACGGAAATAGTCTCCTAGACAAAGGATATGCTAAAACATATAGAGAACGGGAAAAAAAGGTTTTAACCGGTTTTGTGGATTTCATAATGTTCCACTTCTGTTCCG
>OMKY01214398.1:0-16061 GCA_900302395.1 Bregmaceros cantori | reverse complement strand
TTGACGAGTAAAATTGATTAAATACTCGAAATGGACATTACTTTCGCTTCTAAAGATCGCGTCGGGTCATCGTCAGCAAACGGACCGATACTAATCCCGTCTTGGTCCGTAAACAACATTTATACCCACAGAATTTGTATTCACGAGCACAAATTGTTTTCCATACACTAATGACCGAATGACAACCAACCTACTGGCAATGCCATGGTGCAATATCATTGTCGTTTGACGGCATATTGTGTGATGTAACAAGTTCAAATAAACACAAGAAAACATATATATATATATATATATATATATATATATATATATATACACACACACACACATACTATGGCTGTCATCTGCACATACATACTATGGCTGTCATCTGCACATATATATATGGCTGTCATCTGCACATACATGTATTATTTTTGCAATAAGGAGGATGTCAGTCTTCATAATGTGAGTTGGGGAATACTTGTTATTACATCTACATCTGTAGATTTTATTCATTCTGTGTTGATTTGTTGGGTGGCTATATCAGCCACTTCATGAAGTCCCACTTTTCTGTTACTCATGCTCTTTTTGTTGTTGTGTTGTGTTACAGGCCGGATATGTTGAAAAGCAGACTCCGCTGTGATTTTCCTCAGCCAGTGTTCCACTGCCTCCCTTCCCCCATTATTGTATAATAAATAAATACCTGAATGGTCTGCATGATTTAATGTTATAATTATTTCCATGTATTTAAAAAAAGGTCAACATGAAAATGTTACATGTTGGGGTTTTTTCTACCCATTGCTTCCTCGCCACATAAACGTGCAAGTTGATGTACACAATGTGTTTAAGCTCAAAAATGTTTTATAAAAAAGTCAATGTTCAGTGAAAAAACATCAAAATCCCTTTGCCTAATCGTGCAAGGACACATGGAATTTGACTTCAGTCATCTGTTCAACCCCTGGCACAGCAAGTGATGCAGAACACTGCAATAATAGGACTAAAGAGCAATGTAACACTAATAGCATAATATAGTGATATTAAGAGAAATGTATCATTGCAAACTGTATTGTTAATTATACAATGGTGTGCTCTTGTCAATGTTCTTACTGCACATACCCATATCCATGTGTTTTGCACTGCTATGCAGTGAAAGTCATAAAAAGGCACCGCTCCCAACACTGGTTATCAACAGAGATGGCAAGTAACAAAGTACAACTACTCAAGTACTGAACTTGAGTAGAATTTCCAAGTATCTATACTTTTTGGAGAGCCTTTTTTTCTGACTTTTTACTTACTATTTTTTAACAAAAATATCGGAACTCCTTACTTTTCCCAAAACAGGGAAAAGTATTTTTTTCACCAAAATTTAAAAGGTTCGGTGAGCGTGATTTGCAAATGTTTCAGACATTCATCTCAATGTTTGGTGTGATTATAAACTGGAATTTGTTAGATTAATTGATCAAAATGCTAACGCGTGCGCAAAGGTGATCGCAATAAAGCTGTGTTTTTTCCCGTTTGTTGTCATGATTCCGAACCGTGATTCGTTGAGCGCGGTCACGTGGGGTCTTTTGATGTCATCATGTGCGGTAAAAAAACATTATATTCGCTTCGGGAATGTTTCAAGTTTGTCGTCGTTTGACGATGCGAAACCTCTTAGGTAAGTTATAAATGCGTTTTTTTTTTCAGCTAAAGGAAATGTAGTCAGCATTCTTTGGAGCGAACCAACACGAAAACGGGGTTCACCTTACGGCCCAATAGGTGAATTATCCTTTAATCTTTTACTCTGTTCTTCTTGATATAAAATGGCTTTTGCTCTTGAGGAAGAATATGTATCTATGTACGTATTAGCGATGTGCAGATTACTTTTTTTTTCATCCGTAAGCGCTGCAAAAAAATGTTTTATACATTTGCATAAACATTTTCTTCACCAATGACAAACTTACTTTTGCAATATTGTGATTTTTTTCTCAGTGATTCTGCCCAACTTTAATTAAAATATGATTGGATTGTACTCATTTGTACACCTGTAATTAAAGGTTGACATTCTGCTGTACATGTATATTTGTTCAAAGCAAAAGTGATATATATTCTGAGCATATATGTAATATCTATATAAATGGTATTCTATGTACAATCATTCTTTTGAAGATTTTTTTCCAAGATCGTCATAAGATTGTGAGATTGTGATATGCCCTTTTTAGATCATGATCCACTTTATTTTTCTCAAGATCTAACACCCCTAACAAAGTGTGTATAAGAAATGCAGTGTAAAGAGTGGACCCCCTTCCGCCAAACATTTAGCGAACCCGTGGGACGCCGCACTGCAGTTTGCTGCGTGGTACGCCCTGATGTGGTTAACCATGGGGTAATGTGACTGAGTGCGAGCCAGAGAGCAGGTGCTCCGCGGTCAAAGTGCTCTTGTAATGTGTGGGAGGACGTGAGCCTGGATCTCCCGCCGCCTCCCGGACCGCCTGTCGATATAGTGGCAAGGTTCCAGACGCTGTGCAGACTGGTCTGGAAAAAAAAACCTACATGATTGTAAAAGCAAAACCTATTTTGGCTGCTCCTGTTTACATGCTGCCCGAGTTACAAGTAGGGCTTGAAAACAAGATTATTTTCTCAAGCGTTCCGTTCTGAACGGTTCAGGCAGGCGTATGTTTAACGTTTTCGTTCTTGGAAACGTTCCGCCACCAAAATATCGGTCATGAACGGCTTCGGAACGCAAACATATAAACTTCATTATTTTCTATTGTAAAAAGTGGAAGCACAGTCAGAAATAGTCTCCCTGACATAGGATATTCTAAAATATATACAAAACACAATTATGTGGATTTCAAATGTTCTGTTTCTGTTCTGGAACAGTTAAAGACCTTTTTTTTCCGTTTCCATTTTCGCTCCTCATAAAATTCTGGAAAAGTCTGTTCGTTGTCAATTTTTCGTTTTCTTATCTTGAACTAATTCAAAGCCCTTGTTACAAGTGTTTCCTGGCACAAATTAGACCGGCTCTGCTAGTTTGTTGATTCCTTTGGAAGGCGGCTTAACATAAATATTCATTAACTCTTTCAGCGCTGCAGACTCCCACTGAGTTCCTACAGAAAACACATTCTTTTTTTGTTTCATAACTTTATTGACATTAATTGACAGGCTTAGTACAGCATGCGCTGTGATACCCCATACAGACTACAATATTCTTTAATAAAAAGCATTTTTTCCACAGCCGTTTGCACGTTTAGGGTTGGTGTTATTCCAGCATCTGCTCCGGCCCCTGGCCCATTGGGCTTCTGACAATGTGGCTCTCTGAGCAAAGTAGTTGAATAGCCCTGGCATAGCACATTCACCGCTTCATGGCGGACGAACCACTGTGAGCACTGCTATCTATGCTGCTTTTACTGCTGTCTGATGCTATTAAGCTTCATTGGCTGTTGTGCGCCACGGATGGACCGCGGAGAGACGAGGACGATGAGTCACATGCACAAGTGTGCAAGAATAAATGAACACATTTTTCTTATTTCGGTCCACCCATCAGGCATTTCAAGTGAGTGGTTTGACATGAAGTTTCTTCATAGCATTAATTATGTGACCGAAATAAGACGAAAGCAAAGAAAAAAAGTCAATAGGCTTATTTAAACTCAGAGAACAAAAACAATGACATGAACAAACGAAAACATTCTAGTGCCAAATGTTCAGTGATTATATTCAGCTTCACATATAGGGTGGATTGCCCTAGGGTGGGCCACTGCCTAATGTGGGACATCTAATCTCCAGTGGCTCTGGCTCCTCCCCAAAACTAAAGAATGTCAGTTAAACTATGGCAATGTGTTCAACTGTTCAACACTATATTTCAATGTCCCACATTACGCAATTGACTGTCCCACATTAGGAAGCTGGAGCCAAACCCACAAAACACATACTTCCTCCCAAAGACATTTTAGATTTCCATTCCATTTTCTTTTAGTGTTGAAATGGGTGGTGCTGAAATAGTTTGAATGATATTATTCATAAATACCTCTGCCCCTGCAGAGTTGGGAAAACATTACTTTTTGATTACTTGAAAAAAAACACAAACGGAATTAGTTTAATGAAATAATTTCAACAAATGCTTTCCCATGGTATACAGCTGTTCAACTCATAAAAGATAAAAAGGGTCGCTAACTTCGGTGTCTGCAGATTGCACACTAACATTCCCATGTTAGTTGAACTTGATGTTAGACACATTACCATAGTTTGCTTTTACCACAGTTATACTTGAAATTGAATTTAATTCCTTATAAAATAAATAAACAAATAAGTTTAATCAGATCATTTCAACACATTTTTTAATATTTTGTCATTTTTCCAAAAGTAATGCGAGGGGTGCTAAGAAAGTACCGCTGCGTGTCAGAGTGAATACACCCACGAATCAGAGATAAGGTAAGTTATGAATCGACACAGAAGTTCCAAAAGACAAGCTTATGCGCCAAAATAGGGGGCTAACATTTTATACTTTATTTTTTATTATTTTATTTATACTAATCCACTATCTAGCTGATCACAGATGTTGTCGCTGCAATTTTGTGGAGAGCCCAAACCGAGCAGGCTAGATGATTAGCCATGTAGAAAGGCTTCAGGTAGACCTGCCAGGAATCCATGAAAAAAAAAAAAATCCGCGAGGCACATTCCCATTTCCGTGAAGACCAATTTAATGTTTCTGCGGAATTCTGCGGCTTAAATTTCCATATTCCGCGAGCATGAAAAAAACGACCTAAAATGACCAGTTACAAAGCAAGCCTATTTTTCTTAAGTGATAATGAAGTCAAAATGATATTATTAAATGAACTGCAATTTTACTAAGGCAATTTTATTAAAATATGCAGCCATTTCAGTACATTTTACTGCATATAAAAGCACTACAAAGCAGTGTAGTGCAAAAATGTTTTCGAAACATTTCTGCAAACAGCAGATGTATTGCATAAACATTGACATATGACATAAAGGAATGTCAGGTGTGTACCACGGACGAAGTGCGCAAAGGTGACGTCAGCGCGTTGCCCCTTTTGTCTGTGGTAAAAAAAGGGGTAAATTACCAGAAATGGACCGGATCTTCACAAGACGCGACAGCGATACCTGGTGGCCGTGGGTGACAACTAAGTATTCCACGCATAGGGCATTTTCTGCACAACATGGTAAATTCCACGCAATCTTGTCTTTACCACGAAAACATCCGCGATAGCAGAAGCGCGGATTTCTGGAAAGTCTACTCCGTACATCAAACATTGATATCCCGATAAGGCATAGCAAATACAGCCAGCACTGAGCTTTCTTTTGGACTGTGACTATGTTGGTGAACCACTTCAATGTGGTAGGTCCCAGGAACTTGAAGAAGTTAGTAGCAACCACAGACACACCAAGTATAGTGAAGTGAGGATTTTCAGTGGTGACTTCCTGTGGAAAGGGACATATAAACAGTTTTGTTGGTTCTGCAAGCACCAGGCGCCCAAACGTTATAAATGAGCATTACCGTCATTTATGTGTTCTGCTAGTAGGGTGGATTGCCAAATGTGGGCAGGCCTAAGGTGGAACAGTGAAATGTAGTGTTGAACAGCTGAACATAATGTTAGAAACATTACCATACTTTGCTTTTACCATAGTTTCGACGACATTGATTAGTTTAGGGAGGAGCCACAGCCACTGTAGCTTAGTTGTCCTTCATTAGGCAGTGGCCCACATTAGGGCAATTAACCCTACCACTACCCAGCCGTGTTTGATACCGAGTCTTGTTCAGTATAGATAAAGACAAAAACAAACCATTAGACATCTTTCTTAGTCAAGACTGGTCACTTTCTTTCAGGTGGGCTCTCTAAATCCCTAGTACTTACTAGTGCATGCCTAATTTGGTCTGGCAGTGCCAGGTTACCATGGCCCAGTGATTGAGCATCTCTGCTGTAAAGGGCAGAAGAACTTTCACAGAGGAAGGTTAGAATGAACAAATGGTGAACATTAGGTGAATAATGGTAACTACAGGAGTGGGAAATGTAATAACTTTTCTATATACTGCTGGTTTTGGCATTATGTATTGGCAGGGGAGGGGGGTGAGATGTTGCTTAATTAGGGTGGATTACACTAATGTGTGTCCTAATGTGGGACACTCAGTTGCATAAGGTGGGAGAGTGAAATGTAATGTTAGACACATTACCATAGTTTGCTTTAACCATAGTTTCACTGACATACATTTGTTTAGGGAGAAGCCAATGGAGCTTAGGTGTCCCACATTAGGCAGGGGCCAACTTTAGATCCACCCTAATAATTAATTAACTAAGGAAGTTAATCAATTAATTTACATATGATTAAAGCAGGGAATTGATCAAAGCATATGATTGTATATCAATAAATAGGGTGGATTGCCCTCATGTCGGACACTTTTGCAGCTTCCTAATGTGGGACAGTCAGTAGCCTAAGGTGGGACAGTGAAATGTAGTGTTGAACAGTTGAAATTGATGTTAGACACATTGCCATAGTTTGCTTTTTAGGGAGGAGCCAGAGCCAATGGAGCTTATGTGTCCATTAGGCAGTGGCACACTAGGGCAATTCACCCTAAAACAGTGTGAAAATGGACAAAGTCAAGATCAAAAAGTTGTTAACAAAAAGGAAATATTACCACTCTCGCCACATGTCCATTGCTCTTTCTGTATCGGTCTCTTTCTCTTTGTCTCTTTTTCAGACGTGTAAAATGCCCAAAAAAAAGCAGTTCTTTAGAAACAAGGGAAATGAATTTTAAAAAGTTTGTTGGTGATCAAACGAACGCATCAAACCCCAGTGTGACGCGACGGCGTTTGAACCTTTTATTTTTGTTAATATGCTTGAATATGCGTAAACACACTAATAGGGTGGGTAAAAAAGCCTGGAGGCGGATTGCGCCCGAGTGTCACTGTGTCCACAGTGAATAGGAGTCCTTTTAAAGAGAACTTCTGGGGCTTTGATCTTGAAATTAAGCCTTTTTTTCTTTCCCCCTCGCTTAGAAAAAGAGAACAGTCTGGTCACAACTCAAAGGAAATCAAAGGAAGAATAATCACCCACTGATCCCTTTCATAGATCCTGTCTCTCTCTCTCTCTCTCTCTCTCTCTCTCTCTCTCTCTCTCTCTCTCTCTCCCCCTCTCTCTTTCCATCTTCCTCCCCTTCTCTTTCCCTCTCTATCCCTCTCTCTTTCTATTTTCGTCACACTCTTACAACAATTCCCAGAGGTGGGCAGGTTAGGTTCTGCTAGCATACTTTTTAAATGTTACTTAAGTAACTATTTGGATGCACTCATTTTATTTTTACTTGAAAATAATTTTGCTCATATAACAATACTTTATTTTGCTTTTAATATTTTGTATACATGTGTGTTCATTCCTTACAGGGCACTCCTGTCTCTCCATATATTTATTTATGCAATCTCTCAAAGTAGCATGGTCTATTCATCTTTACATGTCTCTCTCTCTTTCTCTCTCTCTCTCTCTCTCTCTCTCTCTCTCTCTCTCTCTCTCTCTCTTTCCTCGCCATATGTCACCTACTACTGTCTTGCATTTCCCAAAGTGAATTTGGACAGCACCCCGATCTTAAGGAGCTGGGGGTAAAGGAAAGAGATTGGGCAGGGGGGGTAATAATCACACATAGGCCACAATCGGCGTGGAGTTCCCCACGGCGAGCCAGTCCATCGGGCCCCGGGATTGTGCTGCCGCCAAAAAGCCGTGCAGAGGGAATTAGTGGCTTAGCTCTCGCCCCGACAAAGACACTTTTTTTGTTCGTCCTGCCATTCCTTCTAGCTCCGGTGAAGGCCAAAAACACGTACCCTACACACACAAATGCATACACATGTCCGTGCAGACACACACACATCCGCATGCGCGGGCGTGCCAATCGGATTAAACCAATCTTGGCACAGCCTGATTAGCATACATCTGCATGACAATGGTGCCAGAGGTGATTAAACAGCGGTTGGTGAGTCCGACACACGGCAGGACGCCGCTATACCCCCACGCGACGTCTGAGACAGAGGGGAGACTCCCATCATGCAGTGTTGTAGGAGGTTTGATCGTGTCATCCCAGCACATACAATAATGCACACGCAGTCATATCCACAGTCAAGGTATCCACTTGCGTTATTCCATTCAGGCCATTCTGTGAAGTTCTTTAGCACCAACCCAATGCTGCTGAACGCAGATCATAGTGTAAAGAAGAGGATCTCTGCTTTCTAAGAAAAAAAAAACACTCAATCACTATATTCTATACATTCTAAAAATGTATTTTGTCGTCTTTGGCAATAAATATGTGTTTTTACTTGTGCTGCAGTAGCTCAGTCTGTTAAGACAGTGCACTACAAAAGCATATAAATAAAACCGGTGGCTTCCATAATGGATGTCTGAGAAAGATCTGCCGAATTTTCTGGCTAAACAAAACAACAAACAAGGATCTGCACACCAAAACAGATGGGGGATGCAAAGACGTGGTCCTTGAAATAAAGCACCAGTGCCTCAGATGGCTAGGCCATGTTCTTAGAATGAGAGGATTCCCAAGACAGCGTTAAGATGGACACCACCTGGGAAATGCAAGCTTGGACAGCCAAAGAACACCTCGTGGAGAACAGTTGAAAGGGTGCTGAAGGAGATGAACACCGAGATGAATGGCGCCTTATGAAGCTTTATTTCCCATCTGGGAAGAAGAGAATTAAGTAAGTTAGTAGTACAAAGCATACAGACGCAGAGTGTCTGAGTTTTCTTCCCCGCACCAACACCTTTCTTCTCCTTTCCAGGTAATCCTGACTAAAGCTGAAAATGGTACGTAAAGGCCAACAAAAAGTATGTGTTCACAGTAGGCTATCTGTGGAATTCTGTGGCGCTGAAAGAGTTAACCTTTTTTTTTTTTTTTTCATTAATGTGCAAGGTCTCCAAGGTAAGAAGCTATATTTCTTATGGCACCAACAACTCCTCTGGTGAGATCCATAATCACATATGTTGTAATATTACAAATGATATGATAAATCACCTCGGTCTATACAAGGCTGTTATACACTCATACACATCATTCACCAGTGATCATCAATCTCCTGAATTATTCACGTTACTCAAAGTTGTCTAATGAAGTATTCCTCTATCAAGGACCTCCACAGACATCTTAGAGAAAAGACATATTGACTGACAAAGACATCAACAGACATATTTTTAATTTTTCCTAGGAAGTAGCGAATGCTCATCCCCACATTATACGTTGTTCAGATATCATTTGGAATATTTGGTGGACCTTCAAAAATTCAGCATACATTTTTTGGGTTAAATAAGTTCACAGATGTATTAATACATAAATTATTCTTAGCCTTCTTTTTTTGAAGTTATTTTTTCATCTTTATTAGATAGGATTAGTTGGAAACTGGGTTGAAGAAATCAGGGGAAGACAACGCAGACAAGCCGATGAGGGGAGGAGAACTCGCTGTACCGTGGCCACTGTGAGAAATACTGAACATGAATTAGGGGCATTAGGTGGTCTAAGGTTATTTTTATTCTGTGTCTCCGAGTAGAGCAATTTGTCAGGCCGCTTTTGCATTATATACTGTAACGCAAGTGCCCCCTTGTGGAGGAGCTGGGGAATAGAGGAACTCGGATCGACAATAGCTGAGCTCAGCTATCATCAAGCTTCGTTCTGACTCTATATATAGGGGCATGTAGGCACATGCCGAGTCGCCAACGGTGGTGGCCCAGAATGCACCGCGCGTGCATTCATTACAATACCATATAACAACGACATATGGAATGAAGCGCATTAACAGAAAACAGAACAAGGAGTCCAAAGAAAAGACAGGAAGGAAGGAAGGAAGTACCTTTGTAGCTAGGGTGTCCATTATCTTCCCTGGCTCTGGCTCCTCATTCTAGCCCTCGTTTAGCATCTTGATAGATATTGGGATGAATTAATTTTTATATCTATGAAGCTTGCATTGTGGCACTCTATATCTCCTCCCACTCCTCAATAGTTCATATTCACAATATAGAACATGTGTTGGGTCGTTAATGATGTTTTTGGTCTGACTGAGCACGGCCTGATTAAAAATGCTGTGGAGGCTGCTCGGAGGGCTCTGATTTTGCCCGCTGTGTTTGCCAGCCTTGTAATTTGTGATTTTAGTTTCACAGTGAGGTTTCCAAACCACCGAATTGATTCTGTACTTGCCCTATAAAATATTAGGTGCAGTGTCTTTAACTCCTCCGACAAACAACGTTCCTATTCCTAGCCTTCTGACTGAGTAATACTTTTGACTCGTTACCCATGCTTAGGATGTTTCATTTTCCTCTCCCGATGTTCCGTTGGTTATAAATATGTGAACCGCGTGTGTCGGCTGGTCCCCACAGCTTGACCACCTGCTGGCGGGAGCGGAGTGGGGGCCGGGAGCCCGGACGACGGGGGTCGTATCTCCTACACAAAGCCAGCGATGACAGCCAGCCCGAGCACACAGGCTCTCTGGACTCATGATGATAGCCACTGTAACACCAGGAGACGCGTTAATACCCTGGACGCCGACTGGAGGAAGAGGACCCGGCCACTCCCTGCGCTTCCGCAGCTTGTCGACTTCAGCACCTCTAGCCAGAGCTTTGAACCAATATTTTTTCCCAAGCGTTTCGTTCCGAACAGAAACAGAATTATAACGTTTCCGGTTATGTGTTCCACCAATAAATTGACGTTCCTGAACCGGTTAGAACAAAAAAATATTGTTCCCGGAACGGTTAATTTCGTTCCTGTCAGCTGTTTAATGCTATGTAAGATATGTTGCGGTGAACCCACAGCGACTCGCTACAGAGGCCCGCTGGTAGTGCTCTACAGCCGACACTGCGTGTCGGGGCGAACCCACAACACCACACTGCAGAGAGTCCCGCAACGATTCCTACTTCACTGATGCATCGTAGATTTTATAAATACTTTTTTCTGAAGTTATCCCCAAGTGCACTCCTTTGAGGAACGAAATAAAACCGGTATTAAACGGTTACCATTATTTTAAAATAAGTGTTCCTGTTCCGGAACATAAAAAATAATAACGTTTCCGGTTTCGTTTCCGTTCCCTGGAAAATACAAAAGGTTCCCGGTTTTCGTTTTCGTTCCTTGAACCGGTTCAAAGCCCTGCCTCTAGCTGCTCCACCCGACGACGACGCCTCTTACCACTCCACCCTGCCACCACCCAACATTACTATGTACAATCTTCTTCAAGCTTTTATGAGTTCTGTAACCAATCCCAAATTACTGTCCTTAACTGGGCAATCAAGGGTGAAAGGTAGTAACTGCTATATTCTTTAAATCAAAATCTAAAAATGAAATCGCTTTTGTGAAGCGCCTTGAGGCAGCTTCGGTTGCAATTTTGGCGCTATATAAAAATCTCTTGAGTTGAGTTGACTACCTCTTGACATACCAGACCATCAACTGACAGTCCCAAATGAACAATGTTTAGATCCATGAAGTACGCATTAACATCAAGAGAAGGCTTAGTCAAATAGCATCCCAAGGGCTATATGTGGCCCTGACGTAACTCTCAAGTGGCCCACTCATGAGATCGGTATTGAAACAACATTTTTTTTTAGATTACCATTTCTATTCCGATCTTCCATCAAATTTTATGGACTGATAGCCAAGCACTGCATCAGGACATATCTTGCACTGCACCAGCCCGTTAACCCGTTCTTTTTTTTTTTTTTTTTCAAATTATTTTTTCCGGCGTCAGCGACGTTTTCCATCTTTATTGGATAAGATTAGTTGGAAACTGGGTTGAAGAGATCGGGGGTAGACATTGCCGACAAGTCGACAAGCGTAGTCGATCTCGCGACACTGCGGACGCTGCGGTAGACGCAGCGCCACTAACATGAATGGGGTCACGTTAGGTGCGGTGTCCATAACCACTTGGGCAACGCAGAACCCCAGTTAACCCATTCTGATGGGCAAAAGTTATGACGAAAACAAACGGTATAATCCGGCTTGAGCCGAGAAAGTATAATTTATTCACCATTAAATGTAAACAATAACCTGTGTTATCTGTTCTTCTTTGCATTTAAATATATGGATTTAAAATGGGCTCACGTTGATAACAACCACATGAATTATTGCACCAGCGGGAGTTGGTTGTTTTGAAATTTGCGCAGCTTTTTACACAGGTATACAGGTATAAAAAGGCTGGATTGATGACCCCTTGCTGCCCATTAGTAAGCGTACCTGCCTTACCTTACAAACAGAGAGAGACGCGAACAATCAGACTTTACTTCATTATCGATGAAGATTTCAATCATCAACCCACTTACCATACTCGGAGACACTGTCACTAACACTAACTTCACGTTCCTCGGTTCCATCATCTCATGTGACGTGAAGTGGACCACACTTTTGCCAATTTGGCCTGCCGCAAGGGCTCCTGATAACCTTCTACACGGCCCTTATCCAGTCCATTCAGTTTGGTTTGCATCTGCTACTGAACTCAATGAGCTCAGACTGCAGCAAGTCATCAGAATGGCAGAGAAAATTATTGGTCATCCCCATTTTTTTTCCGAAACAGAATTAGGAAGAGAGCTAGCAACATTGTTGCGGATCCCACCCATCCTGCGAACCACTCTCCTTCCTGCGGGGCACTATAGAGCCCTGCATGCTAAGACGTCCAGACTCAAGAACAGAACATGTGACACAAGAGAACCAAGACCACAACTGCCCGTTATGGTACCAATTACTTTGTATCAGCATTGCAATGTACTGTATATTATTTATATTGTTATTCGTGCTATTGTGTTTTTCACCGGAGAGTATACTGTTCCCACCTTAAATTCCATCTGTGTGTACTTCTATGTATGTGCAAATGGCGAATAAAGCGTATTCTGATCATAATCATCGGTTGCCATCAATAAATATTGTACCTTAGACCCATGGCAACAAAACTGAACCCAAATGCTCAGTTTTGCTCCCCGGGTTCCCTTTTGTTGCTGTCTGCTTGTAGTCGATACATTTTTACTGCACTGTTGCTCACCAGACAGTCAGGCATGTGAGCGCCTGTCTTAGTAATCGCGGACACCACCAACCACCAAATCTTCTCGATTCCCCATCAAGTTTCACAGTGATCACGGCTGCTTCATTGATTTTCCAGCTCCTCTATCGCGCCCTCTCTCTCACACATTACTGTTCACTGTTCACAGATACAATTCTATTTGGTGTCTAGCACCATCTTGATTAGCCTTCTTGATAGCACTGACTTGGCAGCGCCTCCTACCTACCGTGTCGGTGAAGGTAGCGAGAAAGCTCCGCGATAGACTTCTCTCTATTTTGAGTTGAGCAGACAGTAGCCCTCTTTAGACGGTCAAACAGCTGAAATATAATCCACTTATAGGTGAATCTGATTCAAAAGTGAACATGAATACAACTCCATGGATCCGCTTCTGTCACGGGTTATTTTACAAATTGTGGAATGAGCCAGAGAGGAGACAAGGAAGGAGGGTTAACAAAATCCTTTTATTTCAAGATAACTCAAAATGTCATGAATTAAGAGGTAGAACCCTTTATAGGTCATGAGAATACATAAAACAAAGTCTATCTAACTGCTGTCCATGGCTTCATCACCAGACACGTTACTCATCTCAATATTCAGGTCCACCAGGGCAGAATCAGGTTCTGGTGGAGACTCCTGGAGGTTGTGCTGCGAGTAGGAGAGACAGCACCCAGATGAGTTCAAACGCCAGGGATTGTACAGTTATCCAAGGAAACTTTGTCAAGGTATTGAACCATGGTGTGACGTGCTTAGTCAAGTAGCCTCACGTGTACCAAGGCTTTGGGGCTGCGTCCTTCCGGGGACTGTCTTAAATGGGGACGGACTGTTGATTGCTGACGCGGCTGGATGCGCTGGAGACTCCGCGGACGATCCGTCCTGTTGCGGTGCTGATGGGCGGTCCGCGGACGATGAGCGTCCTTCATCCAGCTGGCCCCGCTGATGTATAACAGCTTCAAGTGGATCGGAATACATTTTGAAGATCCGCTTATACGGCGAAAGTGTCCATGTATACGGGCCATCGGATTAAACAGGATATCGCTCCATGCCACGAAAAGCCTGCACGCACACACACACACACAAGCTGTTCACCGATGGAGATCCCGCAAAAACACGAGCCACCAGCCCCGCAAAGCCAACCACCAGTCTGTAGGTCACCATTGAACTGATGGCTGTTCTAGGGTTGCTTGCGGCTCAGCTAACAATGAATTGAAGAATAGGAATAGTAACTTTACATTGCAGAAAACCTCCATCCATACCTGTGAGTATTGTTGAGTCAGGACAGACATATTGTGTCTCTTTATGTGTCTGCCAATTTCAGTGATTATTATCGTGATACTACTATAGAAAACAATGTTATTAATATTGTTATATTAATATTTGCTGGACCTTCAGAGTTTACAATCAATATTGAAACATTATACGTGATATAACTTATGCATTTCCAGAGAATATTGTAATATTATTTTATTGTAATTATTTTGTCAAATAGCAGATTGCATTTGGTCTGTTGTTAATTATAACAAAATGCATAATATTTACATTTTCACACTGTCTGTAGAGATCTCTGCTGCAAAAGACTAGTCAACAACATATGCCTCTTGATGTTCCTGCACCACAGGGTGCATCAGCCCACATTCTATGGTGAAAAGGAGTCCCCCCCGACATCAGGTTTAAGAACCTCTCTGATAGTAAAGACTGATTTTGGTGCTGCTGGTTTGTCAGGTGTTCATATTGTAATCAGTTGTACTCGGAACAGGACCGGAATATAGGGTGGATTGCCCTAATGTGGGCCATTTTTTTTTCAATTTTCTAATGTGGGACAGTCTGTTGTCTAAAGTGGGACAGTGAAATGTAGTGTTGAACAGTTGAACTTAGACACATTACCATAGTTTGCTTTTACCATGGAGACGTTGGTAGAGAGAGCAAGAGGGCATTCCCATCACAGAAAACAGCTAAATATTCTGAAATTGTTAAGTTGTCTAAATTGTCTAAACTCAACCATACATGGGGAGAGCCCACCACCAAATCATGTCTTTATGATTAATACTAAATAATTACTATCACAGTTATTATCTTTGCGTGGTATTTTTATCTTCCGTTTAGGGCTGTATTTTTTTGTAATTGCGTATAAAGTTTTCTTCTTAATTCTCAATTTATTTATCACACAGTTTAAATATATTTAATATATTTAGTAATATGTCATGTCAATAAATAAGTAATATATCAACAGAGTGTGAATTTAAAATTGAGATTGCATTTGAGTGTTTGTTTATTGCTGAAGTTCTTATTGTCATTGGATGATAAGAAAAGGGTGTCACTCTTCCCCAATCACAAACATATCCCCAAATATTTGCACACCAAGGGAAGTGTAGAGACAAATATATAAGAGGATAGGGTTGAATGTTTTTGAAGATTACCAAATAAGTAATCAACTTTGAGGACCACGTTTGCGTACGTAAGCAATATGCACATGGAATTTGAGGTCAGACACAGTAGACGCCCACAGTAGCAGGTAACAATAATCTAATAGACAGAGGTGCCAGAGGACAGTGAAAGGGGGATGAGAGAGGATGAGAGCGATGGAAATGATAGAGAGATGGAGCACAGAGGAGTTGGAAACGGAGGCAGTCAGACAAACATCACCAGATGTGATGTCATGGCACGGCCAAGCAGTAATGAAATGGGCTAGTAAGACGATTGATGTTTACTCTTTCTCTCTCATAGATGCATAGTATCTCTCTCTGTCTCGCTCTCCCTCTCTCTCTGTCGCTCTCTTCCTTGCTCTCTCTCTCCCACTCTCTGCATCTCTCTACCGCTCTCTCTCGCTCTCTCTACCTCCCCATCTCTTTCTCTCTCTCTCCCTCTTTCTACCCCTCTCTCTCTCTCTCTCTCTCTCCACACACACACACACACACACATACACACAAATGAACACCAAACAAGTAATGAAATGGGCAAGCAAGACAAGTGATATTTACTCTCTCATAGATGCATACTCTCTCTCTCTGTCTCTCCAGCTCTCTCTCTCGCTCTCTCTCTCACACACACACACACACACACACACGATGA
>OMKY01214397.1:0-19042 GCA_900302395.1 Bregmaceros cantori | reverse complement strand
AACTATATATATATTTTCCTGTTAGCTAGTGTTACTGCGGCAAGTGCTTTGGCATTTACTATGAGTCGATTTCATTAAGCTCTTTCAACAACTTTTTATGCATAAAGAAGTGTTTTACAGCTTGCAGTGATGCCATCACCTTATGGGATGCACGGCAAATGTTTCAACTGACAGGGGCAGAGCGGCCCTGTTTTCTCGATGCTTGCAGTGATGCTGTGCAGGGGACTTACTTGAAGGGAACCTTCAGATTTTCGTAGTAGAGCTTCTCAAACTTGGCCTCCCTGGTGAGGGAAGCCACTGTGCGGATGTTCTCAATAGCCTCTGTGGCGACCTGGCACAACCAGACAACGCAATTTACAGAATCATGTCTCAGGTCTTTGACTGCCAAGAAGAGTTGGTCAAAATGTATTGTCGTTGCTTGCTATGCTTGACAACCCATCTTTTTAGAATAGAAAATGTTGGGGGGGGGCATGAGTCCCCCATGCAATGTTTCTGTAATGTCTCCCCCATGTCTTTAATCCTGTCACGCTCTCTCGCAACAAAGAGTGACAAACGGCGCCTGCACCCCAAAAAAGTAGAAAGAGCTAAAGAAATAATAATAGCCGCTTAGGAAATCAATCATTTCTTAACTTGTCGTGTCAGTGTAAAGATATATTGTACAACATGTCACATGTATACATTAGGCTGCATTACCGAACGTTAATAGATCTTGTAGAGTACATCTATGTAGTCTATAAAAAGAAACAAGCCTGCTTTTCAATAGTAAAGGGTAAAAAGTACTGACATTTTTGTATAACGTGCAAATTACAAGTAAAAAGTTGTCAGTTGAATTTTACTTTGAACTTTACTCAAGTACAGCCGTCTCTGGAAACAGGACAACTGGAACAGGTGGCTTGTATGTTGTTTTACAAATACTTTGTCAATACCATCCATCTATAGTCTACAATGTTAATATGTTGTCATGTATTATGTGTTCTCCTCCCATAATTGTCCATATATGTGTGGCACTAACCACGATGTGTAGAACTAGGTTGTTATTGCGTGTGTTCTATAGGAGATGATCACAGCTTACAAGCCATAGACTCCATCAGTAAACACTTGGAATTTTTTTATTTTTGGAAAATGAAACACATGTTAAAGTAATTGTATTAGGTTCACATGTAAAAGTAACAAAATGCTATCTTATTTTTTTTTTCAAAGAAAATTAATGGTATTCTTAATTTGATTCAAGTTGTAACAGTACATTTTTTAAAAAGCAATAATAATAACCTTTGCAAGTTGCAACCCTAGGGAGGAACTCGGGGGTACTTCCGGTTAAATTTGTGCTCGGAACGTCACTTCCGGTGCCATTTATTTTGCAGTATTTTGGAATATTTTTCAACAGGTCTACTCAGTGGGAACACACACCTAACTTGCGGTGTGCTATTCCACACGCAAATGCTCTCATGCGGATCTGTGACCCACAAATGCATTTAATAATCAGTGCAACCCGTTCCATTTTCTCAATCTTTTTGGTATTACTAGTAGAAGCAGCCAGCCTATTGGTCCAGAAGAACATGCGACCACTCGGTGAGTAACTTCAAGTTGGATTGTGAATGTATTTCATCAATGTTTAAAAAATGGTGAACGACGCAAGGGGGGGGCGATGTGTAACTTGTTTCAGACTGACATCTAGTGGTCGGATTTTGAATTGGTGTGTGTTTTGTGTGTTTTGTGTGCTCAGACCTCGGCCCAGTACACAATAAGGCACCGAAAGTGACAACAGAACGGCGCGACAAAATGACTCCGTCCAGTGTTTCGCACCTGAACCTGTCTATAGATTAGCGTTTGACGGACCACACACCTTGCCTGCTTTCTCCAGCTCCTTGCGGTCCTTGACGGCCTGACCACCCAGCATCTTCATCTGGACGGCGCCGGCCACGGCCATGATGGGGACGATGGACAGCAGCAAAAGGGTGAGCTCCCATCCGTACACGAAGGAGATGATGATGCTGGTCCCCAGATTGGCCACGTTCTGGCACAGGGTGGCCAGCCGCAGTCCGGTGGCCTGCACGCACAAAGGACGTTAACTATTTGACTCTCAAGCAGCGATGTCAGAACTAAATTACATCTCTCACTTACTTTGATTTTAGCCTTTTTTCCAGTAACTTAAAAGTTACTTGCACACATGCCTATAGATACAATTTAGATTACTTTATAGTTCGATAACACTCCTGATCCTGATTCAGCTCAAGTTCAATAATAGAACAATCACATCACATATTTTCTGCACATTATTTATTTGAATCATTGTAAGATTCCCCCTGAAGTATCCAGCAAAAGCGACAAGCTTCCCGGCTAGAGCCAGAGAGGCACTTGTCAGCTGCCTAAACTGACTAAAAGCAACGAAATCAATCAATTTAATTTAATTTAAATACTTTTTATGAGTAGTCCTGACTACTATTTTACAACTAACCCTGACAACTTTGCTCCCAAGTAGGGCTGTATGACTTTGCCTGTGGTGTGATGCAAAAACTTTTGATCAAAATGGGAAGAAGTCTGCTGGGAAGAAGAGGCGGAGGAAGAGGCGGAGGAAGAAGCGGAGGAAGAGGCGGATGGAGGAAGAGGCGGATGGAGGAAGAGGTGGAGGAAGAGGCGGAGGAAGAGGCGCAGGAAGAGGCGGAGGAAGAGGTGGAGGAAGAGGCGGAGGAAGAGGCGGATGGAGGAAGAGGTGGAGGATGAGGCGGAGGAAGAGGCGGAGGAAGAGGCCATGGAAAGTGTAGAAGAATTCCAATTGCAGCACAATCCAGCCATGATGGCCGCTGTAGCTCAAAGGCTATACTACTGACAAAGGCTAAATGTACTCTGTGGGCGTCGGATGGAACAGCTACAGTTCCGTTTCCTGGAGCATTATTACCTGCGCCGGGGCGGAGCCACGGAGCAGGTTATGTTTTTGCCCGCGTTGGTTTGTTGGCTGTTTGTTGGTTGGTTGGTTTGTTGAAAAAGTTGCACGGATCTGGATGACATTTTGCAGAATTGTTGGAAATGACGAAAGAAAGAAGTGATACAATTTTGGTGCATTTCTGTAGCCTATAAGTAACTTCATACTTCATTATTATTAACGGATGAACGATCCCCGTTCTCCATAGTGACGTCACGCACGGCCGCGTCTCTCGCACCTGCCCCAGGCAAAATAATCAGTTCCTTACCCTTAGTTACTGCACGGCCATTGAGATCTAAAAATCTGAGTGATTGGTTAGGACCAACAGCGTCAGCTTCCTAACTATTATAAACGGGGCCGCGCATGTTTAACGTGCCGCCTGAAGAGTTCAAAGCGGCACTGCCGCCGTTGGTGTCAATCGCAATAGCGCTACTCTACTAGCCTGGCGTGTCAGAACCAACGCGTCGTCCACGCATCGCACATCGCTAGACGTTGCGCTATGCAACGTCTAGCGATGTGCGATGCGTTGTGTTGGTTGTGACTCACCAGGCTACTACTCTATACATACTGCTAGCACTAAAAAGTACTATTTTTTGTACCACTACGGTGCAGGTTTGCAATCTCTGAGTGGTTCTAGTTTTTATTATTATATTATGATAAAAGGTTTGGCAGTTTAACATAGTGTAATGAACGAGTACCGCCTCGTGAAAGAGCTGGGAATAGAGGAACTTACATCGGCAATAGCTGAACTCAGCCATTGCCAAGGTTTGTTCGGACTCTATTTAAGAAGGCGTGTAGGCAGGTGGAGGACCGCCAACGGTGGCGGCCCAGAATGCACCGCGCGTGCATTCACTACACTAGCTTGATCAGCTAGCATCCATCCAGCTAGCATGCTGCCACTTACTCCTTGTACTTGGGCAGCGTCCGTAGCCAGTCTGGTAGTTAGCGCCCCCACGCTGTTCTTAGGGTTATCATACCAGCCAAGGTCCTGCAGAGGAACACACAGGCCATCATGTTCACTTGGAAATAATTATAATAATGGTAATTATATAAATACTTAAGAGTTATAAGAAATATTATATATAATATATTATGTATAGTATATGTTATATATTCTGTATGTCATATAAAATATTATATGACATACAATAACAATATTAATGCCGCTAACAACTATAATAGAACTATTCGTTAAGCAATTAGGAGCATTACCAGATGAGTTTAAGAAACGTTCCAAAAGGTAAATAAGAAGTGTTTATCATTTCAGACGTTTATGTTTACTTATGTCTGAATGGGTTAATGTGTGGTGGATTTTTATTTAATTTCTGTGCTGTGCAATTGCCTGTTTCATCAACTCATGTTTGTACCATAGGTATAATAACGCAGTACAGGAATTGAAACAATTATGCCTGCATGAGAATTTATGATTTATGATTATTGCAGCTCAATGGTGCCCTTTACGAGTAAAAGTTATTGAGTAAAAGTTATTTACTTAAAGAAACACAATTTGGACATGTTACACTGTACCACTAGCTGGAACTGATCTGTGGCTCTGGTGAGTTGAGTCTCCACAGTAAAATATTTATAGCTTGGGCAAACTACAGATACAAGGTAAATGTTTGACATGTTACGCTATTAACTCTTTTAGTGCTGTGCATGATTTTTCGTTATTTGGAATATACGGTGCAAAATTTTAAGATTTCCATAAAGCCCACAAAAAACATTTTGTGGAGAGAGAAAAACGATGATGGCTCTTCTACTAAATTAGATTCCCTGAAATGTTTCGGTTTTCATACGGCGTTGTGTGCACTGTGAAGTAAGCCATAGTCAGAAGACTATGTACGGGGCTGGATTTAGTGTCCTAACCAAATGCACCACAGGGCCAAAATGGGCATCAAGTCAAGTCTCTTGTTGGTGGAGTTAAGACTTCTCTCTAGTTCACAAGTGAAATTAAAATTAAAAACAGTAAGCGGCTCGTACTAAACTGAAAGACATTGAATTCACTCTCCTGCAGAGACAAAGTACAAATACTTAAGTACTGTACTTAAGTATTTTTTTCATGTATCTGTACTTTTAGAAGTACATTTTTCTCGAAATACTTTTTACTAGTACTGAGTAGATTTTTAACAAAAATATCTCTTCTTCTACTCCTTACTTTTCCCAAAACATGCTCGTTACTTTTTGTGCGCACTGATGTGAATGAACAAGTAGGGGGCAAGGATGCCAATAGATGTTAATTTCAATGTTTGGTGGGATTTGTGAACCTTAAGTGAAGTAAGTTAGACTACGTTTTTTCAACAATTGATTTACTATTAATAAATTATTTATTCAAAGACATTGTAAAACTGGCATCGAAAAATTGCATTTTTATATACATTTTTTATTTCATTTTGTACTTTACACTTTAAAACTTTTGAGTACGTTTTTGAGCGTGTACTTTTAACTCTACTCAAGTAGACATTTGTGTCAGTACGTTGTAGTCGTAGTCAACTTGTTTTTCACGAATGTATTTTACTCTTACTTAAGTAAGAAATTTGGCAATTTATTTTTGCCATCTCTGCTCTCCTATCAGTTAAAGTTATTTTTTCCGGCGTCAGCGCCATTTTTCCATCTTTATTGGATAGGATTAGTCGGAAACTGGGTTGAAGAGATCGGGGGTAGACATTGCAGACAAGTCGACGAGCGGAGTCGAACTTGCGACACTGCGGACGCTGCGGTAGACACAGCGCCACTAACATGAATGGGGTCGCGTTAGGTGCGGTGTCCATAACCACTCGGCCAACTCGAACCCCGCTCCCCTCACCTGCCGCATCATGGAGGTAAACGCCCCCAGACGGAGCTTCATGGTCAGAATCTCGCCGGCCTTGCCAAAGCAGAATCCCTGAAGGGGGGGAAGGGCATAAGTTATTACTGTGTGTGCACGTGTGAGTGTGGTAACTGTACATCCGATTTTGTTGAACATTTACACAACCCAGACAGAGATAAACGCGAAGACCATCTTGGTAGATTAGGACTGAAGATATGTCTTGACCGGTGACCAGTCTTGCACACAGGTACTTGTCAATGTAATCCGACTCATACGTTACTGACAACTTCTCTTAAAAACATTCCAGTTAGACTACTTTATTATAAGTCCACGATCATTATTTGATTACTTGTTTGATTGTTGTTCAATGATTTTAGTTACTTTTCACTATGTTCTGCAGCAGTAATGCTTATTTCATTCAAAGTTGGGTTTTGAATAAATATTGAACAATATATATATATATATATAAAAATGTAAGAAATAGTAGAAATAACACACAGCATTTTGGAACCACAAACTGTTTTTCATGCAAGTACAATTTAAATGACTTTACAGGTTTGGAATAAAGTAACATCTCACGATTACTATAAACAAAGTTTATAGTAATCAGAGTAACTTGAAGTGCTCAAACTGTACAAAGTCTACCTGAAGGAAAAGCGTGAAGAAGCTGACAATGCCAATGACAGAGAACAGTGCGGAGAACAAGGTGGATTTCCTGGCAACCTCGTCCCTGTCTGTCTCAGCAAACACCTGGAGAGAGCCACAGCTATTAGCAACCCACCCGTCTTTCAACAGTACATTTTGCAGTGTTAAATATGCAGTGTCAAAGTTCTTTGACTCTTTCAGAGTTATTACAACAACAGAGGAAGTTGGATATTTACTAATGTTGGTGTTTGCAGAGTTACAAGGCGCTGTGTCAATTAGACTCTACAAGGCCCCGCCCAAAGCCCACCCAGCTTGTCCTCTCTCAAACTTTAAGGACCGCCATTTTCATAGCATCGTGACTCATGTGGCACCCGACCCTTACGCTAGGTTTCCACTGCAGAGATTTTTCTGAACGGTACGTATACGTACGTATACATACCGTATACGTGAGCAAAACAAATGTGTTGTCAGTGTTGTAGCATGCTCGACCGTTGCTAGCGCGGGCCGAGGTTCGGCTTGGACCTCAGGGGTTTGTGTCGCAGTAGTGCTGCTGACTCGCCGTATCGCAGGCACTCGCGGCCTTCGTCCGCTCAGATGCAGATAACCGTCCCTTCACGGACATGCCGGCGGTGCTGTACAGTGTTAGCCAGTGTTAATTTTTTACTCAATTTCGAGGTAATTTTACTCTAGAAATGTAACACAATGGAAAGAGTTAATTTGACAACAAATCTGATAAGGAGCAAATACACTCAGACACAGTGTTAAATGTAAATCATATACATGTAGGAGTCAGAAAGGTAAAGCAGTGTTGGGCAATTTCACTTTCAACATGAACTTGTTCAAATGTCAGTTCAGTCATCGTTAAATTAATTTGTTAATTCATCATTCATAGGTCAGCATTTTGAACTATGAACAGGTGGTTCCCTAAAATTAACTTTTTAGTTCTTTTTTCGTTAATTTTTTTTTTTTTTACATTGCTGTCAGCTATAATTGGTAAAAATTATTGACAGTATACAAGTAGAACAAAAGACAATATTTAACAGTTTCAATTATTTTGGGTTAGATTAGGGGCTCGGTTAGATTTGCAGTAGGAATGTGTTTTTTGCTTTATTGCTGTGTTTACGCTCGAAAGGCTTTTTAAATGTGATATGAGCAAATTCTGAACTAAAATACAACTCAGTTCAATAACTTCAAAAAAGAGTGCATTCACAATTATACGTTCATCAAGAAAAATGAACGTCTTGTTCACCTTCGCCCAAAATACGAAGGAGTTCATGAACTTTCTTTGAACTAGTTTGGGTACAACACTGGTTCCCAGTGTAAAATGTTGCGCTGCTAGACCTGATCAACACTACAGTAGAGTTTACACACACACACTCTGCCAATGTAAACTAGAATGGCGAGCCAGAACCATCTAATCGTCCACGCATCGCACGCCACTAGATGGTACATTAATCGCGTGCAATGCATGGACGATTAGATTCTGGCTCTGCCAGGCTAAATGTAAACAATCAGTGAGGATAGACTGGCTAGTACCCAGCACACAGTGCAGGGTCAGAACTGAATTGCACACTTGTGTATGTAGATTTCCCCTCATTACAGTAATTTGCATTAATAGACTTGATGCACACATCAGTGCCTGGGCAAATTGCTTTAAAATTTTATTTTGTGTTTTACATTGTGTTCCTAGTGCTGTAAACTTTACAGCACTAGGAACCAGGGCTTTGAACAAATATTTTTCCCCAAGTGGTTCGTTCCGAACAGAAACAGAATTATAACGTTTCCGGTTATGTGTTCCACCAATAAATTGACGTTCCTGAACCGGTTAGAACCAAAAATATTGTTCCCGGAACGGTTAATTTCGTTCCTGTCAACTGTTTAATGATATGTAGTATATGTTGCGGCAAACCCACCGCGACGCGCTACAGAGGCCCGCTGGTAGCGCTGTACAGCCGAGGTCTTGTTGCGTGTGGGGGCGAACCCACAACAACACGCTACAGAGAGTCCCGCAACGATTCATACTTCACTGCTGCATCGTAGATTTTATAAATACTCTTGTTTTATTTTTGAAGCTGTCCCAAAGTGCACTCCTTTCAGGAACGAAATAAAACCGGTATTAACCGGTAAACGTTATTTTTAAATAAGTGTTCCTGTTCCGGAACATAAGAAATAATAACGTTTCCGGTTTTGTTTCTGTTCCCTGGAAAATACTAAAAGTTCCCGGTTTTCGTTTTTGTTCCTTGAACCGGTTCAAAGCCCTGCTAGGAACACAATGTCAACACTTCTCAACCAGCATAGCTGTAACCAACTGGTTTAACTGGCATTTTACGATACACCACAGTGGAGGCCAACAGCCAACTGGTGCTGTGTGTCTCGATGGTTGATGATATTAGTTGACAGCCAGCTAATATCACTCACAACTGTTGGTGAAATGGCATCGTTGCCAGAGAAGAGGAGCGGCACACCACCAGATATTAGAGTAGATAAATATTGGGCAAGCATACCGGATAATCTGTTGAGTCCTAGAGTCCCCAACAAGAAATGTACGGTGAAGTCCACAAAATATTCTTTACAAAACACATTTTTAAAAATCAACTGTTTATAATATAGAGGGGAGGATCTTATTTATTATTACTACCGTGTTGTTACGAGGTAGTTACCAGATAATTGTATGGTGCTTGTCAAGATATTACTTGGTTATATCCTGATGTTTGTCAATATATCAACTGCAGATATGGGCAGAGTAGCCATAAAATTACTTAGGTAAAAATATTGTTACCTCAGCTAAATATTACTCAAGTAAAAGTAAAAAGTAGTCATCCAAATAGTTACTCAAGTAAAAGTAAAAAAGTACTCCACCAAAAAGTTAGCGAAAGTACAGAGTAACTTTCAGTAAAAAAAAATAGGACTAATTCTCTTTTCAAAATGAAGAGAGCGAGAGAGAGAAAAAGAGAGGGAGAGCGAGGGAGAGAGCGCCTGAGAGAGAGACCAAGAGAGGGAGAGGACGCCCGACAGAGCGAGAAGGAGAGAGAGAGAAAGAGAGCGAGGAAGAGAGCGTGAGAGCGCTTGAGGGGTAGAGAGAGAGCAGCCGAGAGAGAGGTAGAGAGAGAGACAGAAATGACGTCAGCATATGTGCCAACAGTTCCCAACGGGTGTCCCTAAAGTTAATGTAACAAGTACTTTTTACTGACATCTCAGTTAAAAGTATTTTTTTCACCTCAAATGTACTCAAGTAAAAGTAGAACATGACTTGTGAAAAATGTACTCCAAAAGTAAAAAAGTACACACAAAGAATTGTAACAGAGTAAATGTAATGCGTTACTGCCCATCTTTGATCAACTGGTGAAAATGTATTACTACCTTGTAGTTACCAGTTACCACTAATAATTGCCAAGTAATAACGTGGTAGTAACAGAATAGTAACATGTAATTACTTGGTAATAATTGATTACTACCTAATAGTTACCAGGGAGCTACCGAGGAATTACATGGTAATAAGAGTATGTCAAATAAAGCGTTACGATATTTTATTTTTTTCTAATTTAGATTTTTTTTTCTTAATGTCTTTGGCACAAGAAATGTCGTGTCATGGGCACATTGGTCTGGCTGCGGGCGGACGGCGAGAACGTACAGCGATGATCTTGGAGAAGAGGATGGCAAACAGAGGCTGGATGGCTCCATTGATGGTGGCACAGATGAGGCCCACCACGATGTATGGCCACTCGGGGAGGTTGAGACGCATCACCTTGGCGAAGGACACTGGAGGGACGTCCTCTTCCTTCTGTCAAGCCCGACAGAGGAAAGATGTTCAGACTGAAATGTGTTGTCAATACATCTACTGCTCTTGCCTCCTTACGTGCAATCACTTTGGTACGTAGCTTCAGAGATGGCAAGTAACGAAGTACAAATACTTAAGTACGGTACTTAAGTACATTTTTGAAGTATCTGTACTTTTAGAAGTACTTTTTTCTGTGAGTACTTTTTACTTGTACTGAGTAAATTTTTAACAAAAATATTATCAAAACAGGCTCGTTACTTTTTCTCTTTTTTGCACATTGACAGGGTACGATAACATGCATAATATGAGCCAGTAGGGGGCGCTGATGCACCGAGTACAGTCCCAGTTATTAAGTTAATAAGTAGTTTTCATTTAGTTCTGAGATATAAGCTAAATTAGGCTAGGTTGGTAGTCATTTATTCAAATAATAACATTGACAAACTAGCATTGAAAAAAATGCATTTTACATACAATTTTCTTTTTAGTACTTTGTACTTTATACTTTCAAAAATACTTTTGAGTACATTTTAGAGCTTGTACTTTTTACTATCAAACATACTTTTTGAGTACATTTCTGAGCATGTACTTTTACGTCTACTCGAGTAGCTATTTGGATAAGTACTTTGTAGTCTTACTAGTTGTTTTTTCCACAAATGTATTTTACTCTGACTTGAGTAAGAAATGTGGGTACTTTTGCCATCTCTGTGTAGCTTAGCCACACGGACCGAAACCAGGCTGAAGCTAGGACAAGGAGCAGCTGAAAATTGCAACATTTGACTTGGTGCATTGGTCGGCCAAGTAACGACTAATATAATGGATTTAAAGAGGAAAAAGATGGACGTGATTAGTTGTTTCTTACTGTAGTTACATAGTGAGTAGTGCCTGTGCCAGTTGCTGAATTGTCCTGAAGTATCCTGAATAAACCCTGGTGAATACATCTACACCGTTTGATCATTGGAGAACCGGGTAAGATGACTTGATGATTTGGTAAATGATCCAATGTGTATTCGGTGAACTGTGACTTGTTTAATTTTTTTTTTTTCTGAGTTTTGGCAAACACATTTGAACGTGGTTTGAATTTCAATGTGATTATTTTGTAATAATCACTCTTCCAGTAATTTATCACCTCTATTGATAATAGCTGCATAGTGGTTTTAGATATTCAGCTGGTCTCACTGATGTGAACGTGCATACTGTCGTTGCTGTAAGACTAGTATCTAACGGCAACGACAGTACTGTCAGATTGTATATGGGCAGAGGTGGAAAGAGTACTGAAAAATTGTAATTGAGTGAAAGTATATTTACTTTGCTTAAATTGTACTGAGAGTAAAAGTAAAATTACCCATCTCAAAATGTACTTGAGTAAAAGTACAAAATTACTTCATTTAAAATGTAATGAGTAAAATGAGTAAAAGTTATTTTCAATTATTAAATGCAGAAAAAAGCATGGGTCCTAAATCAGCACAAGTTGTTATATATATATATATATATATATTTGATCAATATTCAAATTACAGCTTTGTGTGATGTGCGATGTGTGGACGATGCGTTGGTTCTGGCTCGCCTGACTGCAGAGGACTTCAACTTTCCGCCCAAATTAAAAATTTTCACCATCCACCAACATGTTTTGTAATCAGTAATGTGGGGGTCTCAAATGTAATGAGTACAAAGTACTAAGGTAAAAATGTACTTGAGTAAAAGTAAAAATTACACATTTCAAAAACTACTCAGAAAATTACAAATTACTCATGAAAAGTAATTAATTACAGTAACGTGAGTAAATGTAATTCAATACTTTCCACCACTGTGTATGGGTGTCAACAATTACATCTGAATGAGGTATCCCAGAAGTGCGTTCGCAGAGCATGGTCTCTACTCTCTACGTGGTGTTGTGGTTATGAACAGGGTCACAGGAAGCGTATATTGTGCCACATGAAAGAAACAGCACGGCCTGAACCTTTGGATTTGTGTGAGAAACAAATCCGTGCAAGCACAAACGGTTAAGGGTAAAGAGATTGATTCTTGTAAACACAGAAAATATGTAATGAGTCAACGTTTAGGCAATGCTTTGCGTTATCAGAATCAGAATCACTTTTATTGCCAGTCACGCATAAACACACTGGAATTTGACTTCAGACATTTGGTTCACCCCCTGGTACAGAAAATAATGTAGTAAAAATATAATATAACACTGTGAGAAAATACTACAATGAGAAAAAACTGCCCTCTCTCACCGGGCTCAAACAAGCCACCCCCCCCCCCTCCACCAAGGGGACAGAACTGTCCCCGCTGCACATGTGTTGCGCCCTATATGAACCCTAATCAACGAGCCCCCCCCCCCCAGGGGGCTCCACCGACAGCCAGGTGTAATCTAGCTAATGGCTCTGTACTGTTTGTCGTTAAATACATTTCATTCATTCATTCATTCATTCATTTCATTCATTCATTCAACTAACACCGTAGTAAAAAAATATACAATAGTGCCACTGTCAAAGAATATACATAATAACAACAAAATTACACAGCCCTAAGTAATAAATACAATAAAGTAAAATAATACTAAGATATAGGTAATATAAAGTGACACAGAATTTAACACGTTACGAAACAAGTTTCACAAGTTACAAGGACAGCATAAACCAGTAAACCACCCCTCACACTACAGTGCTGCGTGTGGCCTCCTTATTATTATTTATTTTTATTACTATTGTTTTCCTAGATGTTCATTCATTTAAAGAGAGCTATTTGGATTCTCTACAAATCCTCACCTCCTCAGTATTCTCCTCGTCCTTTATTGTAGCCTCCTTCTCAGACCCAATGAAGGAGGAGCCCTTGGTGGACTTCCGTCGCCGGTAGGGGACAGCTTGTGCAAATTTCTCATCCTCAGCATCGGACTCGGAACTCTCGGATTGTCCCTCCTCATTGTGATGATGGGCAAAGGACTGGATAAAAGAGGTAACCAACCTTCACTTGACATAATGAGCACATAAGCCAAGCCGCACATTAGATAGAGGCCGGGCTTGAAAACAAAATTATTTTTTCAAAAGTTCCGTTCTGAACCGTTCTGCCACCAAAATATTGATTCTGAACCGATTCGGAACATAAAAATTTTGTTCATTCTTAAAGTTCCTGATATTGCGTGTTAAGTTTAGATATAGTTCGTACAAGATATATTTGGTGGACTTTCAGACTTCAGTGAAACTGTATTAACGTGAAAACTGAGTTAAAACACCATTACATTCCCATCCTTGTCTGTCCACAAGATGGAGCCCCAGACGCATGGGGCTTGATGACTGACAATGAAAGTGGACGGAAATAGTCTCACAGACATAGGATATGAAATATATAGAAAAGGAAAAACAGAATGTTTCTAACCGGTTTGGTGGATTTCATAATGTTCCGTTACTGTTCTGAAACAGTTGAATACATCTTTTTTTTATTTCTGTTTCCGCTCCTCTCAAAATTCCGTAAAATTCTTTTCGGTTTTCATTCCTTGAACTGGTTCGGAACCCTGATCTGGGGAGATTGAAATTGGCCATTTCCATTTGATGGGCATCCATTGTGCATTGGTGACGATCACTTCAGACCTTGTTAGCGAAGTACTCCCAACTGTCACAAATATTGTACAGATAAGAGATAAATGTATATAATGTCTGCATTAAAATTTCCAATACCGTTTACCAATATCATCAATGAGTAGTAGTACATCCTTGAAAAGAGAGGTCCAAACTTATTGTTATTTCAATTTGATGGGAGGTAGGGTAGCAAATAATTTTTCATTATGCATTAACGTCTGGTGCGTTTCAGTAATTCCATATGGTTCATATTATCCAAATCTGTCATGAGCACTCATGCTAGGTTTCCATTGCAGAAAATATTTTCAACCGCACGTATACGTACGTATACGTGAGCAAAACAAATGTGTTGTCACCATTGTAACATGCTCCATTGCATTTCACCGCACATATACGGACGTATTGGGGGGCAGGCCCGTGAGCTCAGTGATTGACAGCAGCGCTGAGCAATCAGCGGACTGTGCGCTCCAGCGCATCCAAAGCTAAATGAAAACATGTTTTCATGTGCACGCCGTAGCGTTTGTTGACAAAGGAAACCGCAATTCTCCAACCGGATGGCCTACGGACCGCAACAGTACGGACCGTCTACGGATGGTAACAAGACACTCTGCAGTGGAAACCTAGCGTCACTTTCCCTCTGCACCTGCCCTATCTACACGCCTGCCATCTACACGTGCCCTGTCTCCCCAGCTGCTCCCTGTTCAGGCCCCATTATACGCTACGGAGACGGATGAGATGTGCCTGTCCGTTCCAGCCGTTGGTCCCGGCGTGTGTTTATACCTGCGTCCGTATACGGAGCTACATAAGAAATCCCCCAGAGGGCGGTGCTGAGTCGCGGCAGTTAGAACATGCAAAACGCTCGTGACTCCCTAGTGCCTCCACCCGTTTCTTGTGATATTGCTCCGTTTCGCCCCGGAGCTCAACAGATTGCTAAGCGACCGACCTACGGACAAACTGACGGGTGAAACTACCTACGGATGAAAGCGTCCGTTTCCATTACTAACGTAGGGTATAAATGGGCCTTTACCCTGATCACCTCCCCTGCAATTTAAGCCAGTCCAGTCCTGTGTTCCCGGTCAGGTTGTCTCCGCACATGTGCTCCTGCTCATGTCTGACTCCCCACCTACCTGTTTGTCCCTGGACCTTTCAACCCCAGCCTGTACCACCACCTCGCTTGGCTGCCTGTTGGACCCCTTCAGTTTGTCTGGTCTGTTCCCCTGCTTTGATCCTGTGTTTGGACTCGGACTTGATTTGAAATTAAACTCGTTCTGAGATCTGCTGCTCCCGAGTCCTGTGTTCATCCTGGTCCCTGACATGATCAACAAATGTGTACCATTAAGATGACAGTTTTTCTGCAGAAAAACTTTGTTTTCGACGGACTTCATTCCCTGGACACTCGGCAACATACAGTCACACACTAGGATTCCACTGCAGAGATTTTTCTATACGGTACGTATACGGTACGTATATGGTACGTATACGTACCGTATACGTAAGCCTGCTCCATTGTACTGAAATACGTGCGGTAGACACACCGCCCGTATACGGACCGTACAGAAAATCATTTATTTTGATATTTCACCGCACGTATACGGACGTACTGGGTACGTACTGGGGGGCGGGCGTGTGAGCGCTGATCAATCGGCGGACTGTGCGCTCCAGCGCATGAAAGGCGAAATAATATATACAGGGTATATATTCAAATGTTTTTACTGAAGCGGCCTCGTGCATGCGCCTTTGTTGTGCGCGCGCGTGTGTCTCCCCATTACACCACTCTCTTTCCGTGTCTTTTCCGAGATCCAGCACACGCTCACGCACACACACACAAAAGAACAGAAACAAGCCAACACACACATTGACGCACACACACACACACAAACCCTCTCCCTGCTCCTGCTCTCCGACGCCGGCGTCACCCCCACTCCTCCACCCTCCCCTCTTCCTCCAGGAAGAGGCGAGGGTGGAGGTAGAGCACAAACATGGTGCACACACACACACAGATATCTTCTGCGCCGAATTGCCTTTGTAGCCACGTGCAATTACAACAACCATCATGCATGGAGCGGACTGCATGAAAAGTGTGTGTTATCGCGTTATGTTCGTTCACGCGCGAATACCAATGTGCCTGCATGCGGTAGTGTTGGTTGACTATGAAAACCGCAATTTTCCAACCGGATGGCATACGGACCGTAGACGTACTGACTGTCTACGGACCGTATACGGACCACTCTGCAGTGGAAACCTAGCGTTAGGTGACCGCCATCGAGTCAATCATTCGTTGGACATCATTCTGTTGAATCCTGAGCTCATCCTAAAGTTTGAGTGCACCTTGACACAGTGATGGACTTTGATTCCTGCTCCTAACGTGATCGCCTCACTCCCATGTCAATCTAACGACTGAGAATAAAATACATTTTCATCCCGTAAGAAAAGACAGCAATCTCGTCTGTTGAAATTGGACAATTCTGTGTCAGAAACTGACCTGCATTGTGACCAAGCTATGATAGACGCCATGCTTCTCCATCAGCTCACTATGGGTCCCCAGCTCTACAATCTCCCCATTGCGGAAGCCGGCAATGTGGTCAGCGTTCCTTATTGTGGACAGGCGGTGAGCCACTACCAAGGTGGTACGGCCCTGCCGGACCTGGACAGTTGCACAAACATAACCTTTAGATAGAACCATAACTGCTGCATTTTTTTGGACAATACAGAGATCACAAATCTGCCGTGTAGAGAAAAAAACATGCAAATGACAATGGAGCTTAAGATTTAGATATTGGAAAGAAGGCAGTCAGATGGGAGCAGATGCTTCCCATCTCTACGATATGATAGGATTACAAACCCAATTGAGCGATAATTCACAGAATCAGCCAAACAATGAACAAAAGTTGACTGAAGATAGTATTAAATTGTGTGCATCTGTGTTTGAATTGTGTTCATCCATCCATGGGAAAAGGTTTGAAGGAAAACTCACGTTTTGTTTTTTTAATGTTTTTCTCCAGCCCATTCAGGCTATTTTTATCTAGCGGAAACAGGTGAAGATGGGGGGCAGACATGCGGGAAATACGTCGGTGGCGAGACTTGAACCACCGGCTCACCGCGCCATTAAGGCATATGCGTGCTTTACAGCGCTCTGCCTAACCGACTGAGCTACTGGGCAGCACAAAAACTCACGTTTTTCTTAGAAATTGGATTGTATATTTGTATGACAATACCGCTATTTACTCACTTGCACATTGGTATAATTCAAAGCCTCTCCAGATAATGCATCTGTTATTCAGATTGGATGGGAATGCACATTGCACAAAGCACATTCAAACCACTGTGAAGGCTAGATTGTGTTGCCTTCTATCTCAGTCCGCTGCTATATGGCACAATATCAAATACCGTCACAAAGTCTTCAAATGACACAAAGTGCAATGACTGAGTAAATGGCAGTAATCTTTTACAGAAATATGGTCCATTCTTGAATAGCTAATAATAGGTCCTTTTTTTCCTCAAAGTTCTTATTCACCATTACGGGAGCCCTCACTGTGTTGTGTTGTGTGGTGGATATTGGGCTGGGTGTGTGTGTCTGTGTGTGTGTATGTTGTGTCTAAGATTTCCCCCAGGGCATCCAGCAAATGCGACAAGCATCTCGACAAGAGCCCGAGAGAGATCAAGAGAGCAGCCTCACTGAACGCAAAGGCCCAGTGTCTCAATCCCCGCGTCTGCCAAGGCTGTTGATACCCCAGGGTATTTGCAACAGGCCGACGACTGTGTGTGTGTGTGTGTGCGTGCATGCGTGTGCGTGTCTATGCCTTGTCCAGGGCTTCCTGTACGATGGTCTCACTCTCGGCGTCCAGCGCGGAGGTTGCCTCATCCAGCAGCAGGATCTTGGGGTTCCTGACCAAGGCCCTGGCAATGGCAATCCTTTGCTTCTGCCCGCCGCTCATCTGGGTACCACGGTCGCCCACCAGGGTCTCAAACTTCTGCTCTTGCACACAGGACAAGACAGACAAATATTTAGCATGAGTCCTCTGGCTCTAAACAGCCGGACATTAGTTGGCCCTGCACTGTCCCCTTCACCTTTTTACATCGACTACCTAGCCTGGCCTGGCGCGGCACGGTGGCGCAATGGTCAGCATTGCTGCCACACAGCTAGAATGTCCTGGGTTCGAATCCCAACCCAGACTGGTCCTTTCTTTTTTTTTTAAGTTATTTTTTCCGGCGTCAGCGCCGTTTTTCCATCTTTTTATTGGATAGGATTAGTCGGTGTCTGGGTTGAAGAGATCGGGGGTAGACATTGCAGACAAGTCGATGAGCGTAGTCGAACTCGCAACACTTTGGACGCTGCGGTAGACACAGCGCCACTAACCTACACCCACAAGATAACAAACTCCTGAAATATAAACAAACTTTAATTTAAGTTCTTAAATTATTTTAAAATCTTAACTTTGCCAAAGTATATTCAAGCTAATATCAAGTTTGTGATTTTTTTGTGGAGAAATTGTAGAAAAATGAAAAATGACCCAAAAGGATGAAAAATGTTTGAGTTTATATTAATTGATATGTATGTTTGGTGCTACCACTCAAATAAAGGAAGTGTTCTGGTACTTTCCGCCTCTCTCCTCAGCAGTGTGTCCATTCTACCAACTCAGTTACAAACAGGGTACTAAATCATTGGGAATGATTTAATACCCGGTCACATCAACATTCTAAAATTCAGTCTGAGGTTTAATTTTGAGAATGTCTGACGCAGCGTGCGTGACGTCATCCCAATGCTGTAAACAAACTTGAGTTGTGGCGCAGAATGTGCGCTGTCATTGTGGAAAGTGTCGTGTTATATAAATAACCGTGAGTTCAACCGCTTAGTTGACATGACTTTTATTGAACAACTTGAAAGATAGAGAATGAATGAAAGACGATCGGCATGTTCCCGCTCCCGGTCCGCGGTAACATACACCCCCCCGTGACGTCATCAGTAAGTGTTCCATAGCTGCGCTATTAACGGTTACACCACATCTCCCCTTTTGAGAATCAATGGGTAGACTGCCATTGATTCAACATACCTTAGAGGATTATTCTGCCTCTGTGGCTGGAAGGTATGTTATTAATCAAACTATTCAATCAATATTATCTCTGCCAAATATTTTAGAATCAGAACAACACAATGCCTTATCTTTAACATTAAGTTTTATGCTTACATGTCTATGCTTACTAGAAATTTCCAAAAAAATAAATCTGAACTATTTTCAAACACTTTACTTAAAACACTGAGCTTTGAACTAGCTCTTTCTTTATAGAACTTACAAATCCAACCTAGTGAGTTTCACTAT
>OMKY01214393.1:0-13990 GCA_900302395.1 Bregmaceros cantori | reverse complement strand
GTGTGTCTGTGTTTATCTGTGAGTGTCTGTTTGTGTGTCTCTTGGTGTGCCTGTGTGCCTGTCTCTCTGAGTGCCAGTGTTTGTCTGTGTCGGTGTGTGTGTGTGTGTTTGTGTGTGTGTGTGTGTGTGTCTGTCTGTCTGTGTCTATGTGTGTCTGTGTTTATCTGTGAGTGTCTGTTTGTGTGTCTCTTGGTGTGCCTGTGTGCCTGTCTCTCTGAGTGCCAGTGTTTGTCTGTGTCGGTGTGTGTGTGTGTCTTTGTGTGTGTGTGTGTGTCTGTCTGTCTGTCTGTCTGTGTGTCTCCGTCCTCTCTCCCAGTGTATTCGAGTTGTTTGGTAGCACAGCAGCAGTCTTATTGTCAGTGGAAGCAGACAGCTGAGTTCTTGTCCCTCCTCACTAATGAACCAACCGTCAGGGGAAGGTGAGAGTCAGACCAGCAGAAGCTGTTCCCTTCCTTACAACCACTTATTTTTTTTTAATTATTTTTACTTTCTTTCACTGACTTTAATTAATTGACATATTGACTCAACCTCATCATAGTTTGCTTTCTCACAGAATGTGCACCAACATGGGTCAGCTTTCTCCAGAGTCTCTGATCCAGTATCATTCTGTTGAGGGTCGGCAGGTCAAGTTCTGACCATTCGTAGATGTTGTTGCACCATCGTTTGGGTTGTCTACCTCTGCTTCTGTTGTCGACCGCTAATCCTTCAAGGTAGAATTTTGTCTATTTGGGATCTCTTGATGTGTTCGTGGAGTTTAAGGGTTCTGCTTTTGATTATTGTCATTATTGGTCTGAGTGAGGCTAGTCTTCAGCGGTATAATCAGAATGTTCTGATTATACCGCTCCACTTTGTGGTCCAGTTTACATATTCAAGGCCGATTTTGGCTTTGATGTGGAGCGGAATTTGTTTTGACATGAGGAATTGGTTGTTTATGTCCAAAAGCTGCCCAGCCTAGCACTATTGTATGTTTTACGGCTATGAATCCGTCATCGCTTACTTAACGTACAACTCTCCAAATAAAACTTGAAAAAGTAAATCTGAATAGAGAGCCTTCTGCCTACACAACTCTTCCCCATTTGGATTAGACAAATGCATATTCAAAAATGTTTTACCACTTCATCTTAGCTTCCTCGGTTCTGTTCCTCTGTTGGTTTCATATTATCTCCTTTGACTTTATCCTAACAGCTTTGCTATTAACTTCAGGTGTTGCTTATCACTGCAACGGGATTATAGTCTGAATTTTGACACAACCAATTTCATGTTCTCCTTTTCAAAGCAATGATTGCAGTAAGAACGGCTTCATGCAGCAGAGGCGTCCAGAGAAATCAACTTTCCCCTCCCAGAAAACAGGATTTACAAGCAGAACAACAACAATCTCCTTCCCAGTAAGCAGGATTACACGGCTGGGGCTCCATGAGATGGGGTCAAGAGGTCAGAGCTTGAAGATTTAATAATACCTCAGGCTCTCACCATAAACAGACTGTTCTCTTACATTAATTAAACTGACACTTAATATCAATGTTGTCTTCTGCTTTGAATATTTAATCGACAGTGGGGATGGCTCTGTGGAACTGTGGGTTAAACCGCTTCATCCAGCCCCATACACTCTTGTGCCCGTGGCTTAGTCTCGCAGCGCATGCAGCTGTCAGAGATCAGCTTCCCCACTTGCGGGCAAAAAAAACCCAATGCCTCTATTCGAGCTGGCTCAGTGGCACAGTAGGTTGAAGTGCTTCATCCAGCCCCATACACTCTTGTGACCGTCAGTGTTGCCACAGTTACTTCAAAAAAGTAACTAAGTTAGATTACTTTAGTTATTTTCATCACTTTCAATTATATTCAGTCTAACAATCTTGTTAAAAAAATAAACAACAACCGGCTTTACCAATACAGTACAATTTAATGGAAGTGGGTCATAATTTACACACTGCAAAACACTATAACAGTTGACAGTTTGACTTTGACTGCCTATGTTTTTTTTTTTTTTCCAAATTGCAAGTGGTATTTCTGAAGATGGACAGTATTTCTGTTCCAGGGCAAAGTTGGCAACAGACCTCAGTAATATTATTGCGTCTGTGTGACATGTGTGGAGGTGGCCAGCTAGCAAGGTTGGCGTTAGATGACATGCAGCTCCTACTGGCGCCACCGCCGCTCCTACTTGTTGGTCGCCGGTCAGCACAGGGTTTAACGCGTCCTCCCACGTATACTTGTATATTTTTTAGCATATCCCTGGCAAACTTGGCAAACTCTCCCGGCCTCGGTAAGCGCTCCGACTTCCGACAACACTGCAACACTGTGATGACGTTACTGCAGAGGATTGGTTGTGCTACGCAAGCCCCAGCGAGGTTCCAGAGCACAATTGGCACAGAGGTCGTAAGTCGTCACATGGAATATTATATATATGCATTTATACCGCGGGTCGTTTTACTATAAAGTGGAGGCTGGATTTTCTTTGAGCTAACGCAGGAAGTAACACGGATTATGCGGGTAACGCGCTACTTTGTAATGTGCGTTAGTGACAACACTGATGACCGTGGCTTAGACTCACAGCGCATACAGCTGGTCAGCTCCCCCACTTGCACCTAGAAAATAACTAAAAGACCACAATGGCATTTATTCGCGGTCAGAATAATTTAATGAAATCACACCTCTCCACTGAAACCCCTTAGACAGAGAGTCAGGCTGTCTAAAATGGCCAGTGCACACCAATGCAACTGAACGGTTGCAGAAGGTTACAGAACGGTTGGAGGAGTGTTGCAGCGGTGTGCATTACTATTGCAGCAATTTGCAGCTTGACTCAGGCTGTTGCAGGCAGCCACACCTTAATCGTGTAGCAGACTGAAGGATGACAAATTAAATCTCACACTACAGATACCAGAGATACGCTCCTGCCCTGTGGACATTTGTACTGCAGAAATACACTCCCCAGCAGTGTAACATTGTCGTCAGTTCTGCCAAGGAGAAGATGCTCTGCGGGGAGAATCTCTAACTCAATTAAAATAATTACTACATGGACTCTCTCAGTGTGGCTTCTCTCACACTCTCTCTGCATCATTACCTGTGTCGAGCAGGTTAGGTTTTTGGTTGAGTTGGTTGGTTTGGCTGTCACCAGGATAACTGAAAATGTTATACACTGATCTAGATGAAATTTTGTAGATTTGTTGGAAATGACAAACGGAACAAGTGATTCAATTTTGGTGCATTTACAGTTTTACCTCTGCCAAGGAGGTTATTTTTTTCTCTGGTTGTCTGTCTGTCAGCAGGATAACTGAAAAGATTACACATGGATCTGGATGAAATTTTGTACAGTTGTTGGAAATGACAAAGGGAACAAGTGATTCAATTTCGGTGCATTTCAGTAGCCTCTAAGTAACGTCTTAGTTTGACAACTGTTATGAGCTTACGAACTGCAATTTTGCCTTCGACGCTGGGTTTACCCAATGATCGTGGACGAGTGTGGGTGCGATTCGTTGGTTCTGGCTCGCCAGGCTATTAATGAGAAGGTGAATGGCCATATGAGGGCGACTCTGCAGAACAATGTGATGGTTAATAAACTGGTTCATTTGGTGACTCGTTTATATAGTGACCGGTTTATATAATGTGTGTCTGGGCACACTAAGTTGGTAATTTCTCCTGATGCATCATGATCGCTGTTGTGTGTATAATTTCCTGCATCAGACCCTGGTCATTGAAACACCCGGCACACTCTCCCCTCTTGGAACACACACACATACACACACACTCATCCTTAGTTATGGAGACTCATGCCCCAAACAGGGCATCTAAACACATGAAATAAAACAAAACTTTAAAATTTTTAATGAGTAACTTGTAACTGCAAGGACTTCTTTTGAAAATCAACCTTCCGGACCCTACTCGCAGGTCATCATGGTGTGAGTGGCCCTCTTAATAACAGCCAGCGGGCGACTTGTTCGGGTGGGAATATCGAGCTGAACAGAGCATGTCCCACAGCCAATCCAGTGTGTTCCACAGCTCTTTATTAAAAAGCCATGTGGTCGTCAAGGAAACCATGTTTACAATCCAAGACCTATTGAAGCGCGGCCAGGCTGAGCCAGTATCTAACAAGGAGGAGGGCGGCAGCCTGGGAGTGGACATCACCTCCAGCAACCATGCTCTGGTCAAATCCCAACATTATAATCAACATTTAGATTGACATAGGAAGTATTCACTGATAGTGACACCTTTAATGCTCCTTGGGGGGTAAAGGAAGCCTTCCCACTACATGTTTTTTTAATCACATGATAAATTATATAGGGTGGATTGCCCTGAAGTGGGTCATTGCCTAATGTGGGACATCTAAGATCCAGTGGCTCTGGAAGATTAAATTCAACTCTTCATCACTACATTTCACAGTGCCGCGGTACATTTCACGGTACCACATTAGGCAACTGCCTGTCCTTAATCCTGACATTGTGAAGTTGCAAAAGATGTACCACATTAGGGCAGTCCACCCTATCGTCCTTTCTCCTAAAGTAAAATTGTCACAAGTAGTGATAGTGTGCTGTGTTGCTAAAAAATGTATCTTTGGGTATTCATTTAGGAGGTTCATGTTTTTAACCAGTTGTCAAGCCGTTGAGCAATTCTGTAATAGGGCTGTTGCACCGTGACTACGAACAGGCAGAGATATTTGCATAACATTGTCCGTTATGCTATCAACCACCAGCAGATGGCAGCCTAACGGTGTGGCTCGATGCACAGCCATGCACCGCTTATTATTTATTATTTCATCTCCCGCGGTCCACCGGCCGCGCCTGTCGGTGGTGAGTGACAGGTGCCTCGCCGTGTGAGTCTGCGGCGAGTGACAGCTGCCTTGCTACGCGCTGATTGTTTCGCGCCGCAGATTAGTTACGGAAACACACCGTAACTACGTCCTGATATTTACCCCTAAATAATGGACGTGAAGTGGTGAGGTAGACCACTTAACCATACGTACACTTCACCGTACGTGATACCACCAAAATTTCTGTCGCCACCAAGCCTCCAGCAATACCTCTCTCTCTCTCTAAGCACTTCTTCTTAATACTATTACTCAATACTTAATTAATTAATTAATATTTTCTCTTTAGATGTTACTGTTTAAAATATATATATATATATATATATATATATATATATATACATATATATATATATATATATTATATATATATATATATATGTATATATAGACGGAAATTAGCATTTACATGTGGATTGATTGCCCTAATGTGGAGAAACTGCCTACTGTGGGACACCTGAGCTCTAGTGGCTTTGACTTCTCCCTAAACTAATGAATGTCAGTGAAACTATGGTAAAAGCAAGCTATGGTCATGTGTCTAACATTAACTTCAACTGTTCAACACTACATTCCAGTGTCCTACATTGGCCAACTGACATATCACATATTAGTTTGCAAAAAAGGTCAATCCATCCTGTGTGTCATGAATGTCCTGCTATATTGTCCTGCTGAAATAAAATAAAAATAAAATAAATGGCTGCATATTTCTAGTTGAAACACTGGGGAATTGGGGCCCTCGTCTAGTTGCCTTGGGTAGGGCTACGATGCACGATACCTCTGGGCTTAGCTTGGTCAGTAAATAGTCGGCCGGACAGCATGTGTGTATCTACCAAAGAACGACACAAAGCACTGAGTGACACTGAAATATGTTCTCATGCCTTCCCAGTGCAGATCTCCCTGGGCTAGTGGATAATATGCAGCCACTGCTACAAGGAAGGTGTGTTCTCTTACTACCACGTACTTGACTGTATTACTCATATTCTCTACACTTTGGCGGTTGCACGGTGACGTCACAGACATTATGGTGGTATCATCGCGGTCAGGCGAACAGGCAGAGAGCGATATTTGCATAACATTGTCTAAAAGTCTTCTATTATTGATTTATCCATGAAAATGTGCTATCACTATGCCATCTGCTTGTAATCACAAGCAGATGGCATAGCTACATCCATGGTATTTGCCCCTATATAATGGACGTGAAGCGGTCAGGTCTACCACTTGACTGTACGTATACGTATACTTCACCGTATGTGACGCCACCAAAATGCCAGCTGCCACCAAGCCGTGATGTCATGTGCAACAGCCCTATTCTACACCGTCATAATCCAAGACGTTCTGTGTCCATCAGTCACCATGTTTTTAATCATCTTTTATACTTTTCAAATTGATTGTATTAATACAATATAATGACAATACAATAATATATGGTATTACTTTCATTATTTTCAATTGTGGTATTCTCTCTCTCCCGCTCTCTCACACACACTCTCTCTCTCTCTCTCTTTCTCTTGTTCTGTGTTTTTGTAATATATGTATACCAGAGGGTAAATATTGACTAATTAAAGACAGTTTAACATCCCATTTAAAAATCTGTATACAGGGACTCATTATATGCAACATGATCATTTTAAATAGTAAAAGTAGAATGTAAAATGCTAATTTGTTTTCAAAAGCAATGGAGCAGGTCTTTGCAACCAGCCAATTAACGGTCTAATTCTCGCAGCCACAAACAAGCTTCCCTGTTTGGTGACTGTCGTTGTGTGTTGAGAAGTCCTTAGGCACTCAAAAAAAAAATAAGAAGCAAGCAGATAGCAAACTGCTGAACTAATAAGACCTGCTTCATACTCTACGGATACTGATTAAATTTGCCCCTCCGTGGGGTGGATTGTCATAATGTGGGACACTGTCTAATGTGGGACATTTAAGCTCCAGTGGCTCTGGCTCCTCCCTAAACTAATGAATGTCAGTCAAACTATGGTAAAAGCAAACTATGGTAATGTGTTAGCAAGTTGCAAAAAAATTGCCCACATTAGGATAATCCACCCTATGTAATGTTCATACTCTCTGTCCATGGTGAATGTTGTTGTTCAGTGCAACCACAACACGTATTGCAACATTTTTTTTTAGCTTCTTTGGCAACTTGTAAAAAATGACATCATTTTTAAGCAAAAGGCACAAAAAAAGTCATAATAAATAAGATAGTGTCTTGTTCCACCAAACACACGAGAATTCCACCATACACAACAAGGAGGTGACGAGGAGAATTTCCAATATTTTAGGATGTCCTCTGCAACTTTCATACATTGAACAGTTTGCTCTTCTTCTTTGTTGATGTTCATGAATGGGAAAACTTCTGCCTCTATACAGCCCCCACAGTTCCTGGTGGTAGTAGGTGGTAATGCTCCAGATTACATCACTTACGGGACTGTATGAAAATTGTCTGTATCCGTAGTTCCCGGAGAACCCTCTTGACATAATAATAAACAGGCCTCTGAAGTAATTGCCACTGTGAGAAAAAAAAATGAATATATAAAGTGCACAGGACTGTACAGAACACTGTTGTTTTTCTGAGAAAAATAAAAATATTTTTAAGTACATCTTATAGTGCGAGAAATATGGCAATTTTAAAAAAAATGCTTTTAAAGTAAAAAGGCTATAGACGAGTTTGGTTTCAGTCAAAATTCCTGGCTGAATATGACTTATTTGTGAACTTGGGACAGCACACACCTATCGCATTATTTAAAAATGATGGTGGTGACTTGCGCTGTGCTATTCCACACCCAAACGTTGTAGTTCGTATCTATGCCCCACAAACGGATGATTCAATAACCTGTGCAGTCCGTTCCAGTTACTCATTTTTGTTTTGCGTACTAGTGGAAGCAGCAGTGAGTAACTTTTCACGCGTTTCAGACGGCGGGACAAAATGTCAGCCTCTTTTGGGTTTTGGGCACGTAAACTCGTCGATATATTTCGTTCTTAGCACAAATTATGCAAAAGCTCAGCGACAGTCCGTAGGTGGGGGTGCAGTGTCTGGTCTATTGGCTGCAAAGCATCATTAGGCAGATCTCACCTCAGACAAACATGTGACACCCACACACACACGCACACAATGAGCGAGCTGAGAGAGAAATACAATAAATCTCCATTGTCATGACAACATACTCTGAGGAACAAATCGAACGCAGTAAGACAGTTCTCCTCTACCAACTCTGTCCATCGATTTGTGGATTGTTTTGTTTAATCTATCATGGTATAATACGTGAGGCTGTTTTCTCTTTCATTTGTCATCATCATCAGATATAAAGAAGAGTGCGTGTTCTTAAAAAGGTTCCCCCAGAGTTCTGTAGTTGTACGTGAGCTCAGACCATCCTCTGCTTATACATGGTTGGCGAGGTTAAACATTAAAAATCATAATAAGTAACATGCTGTCATTAACACATTTTGGAAATTAAATGAATCGATTATTTTCCATTATTTTTAAAATAACTTAAAAACAACTGTAAAGCAATCAACTTTAGGGTTTTGCCGCACTTTAGCATGAATCAATTGTGATTTGAAAATGCTAAACCCGACTATTGAAAGCTAATAGCGAGCGAGCGAGAAAGAGAGAAAGGGCAAGAGAGAAAGAGAGAGGGGGCAAGAGAAAGATCTGATCTAAAATGAACATCGCAGAATTCCCCCCCGAACCCCCACATTTCAAATGTTTTTGGGCAGCTGAGAATGTCCAGTGTGAAAATGATACTAGTCACAAGTTGCTGTTGTTTTGGGGGGCGCAAGTTCAATTTTCCCATTTTATTGACAGCATGGCGGAAGTGGGATGAGAGAGCGGGGATGAGCGGACGTGCGGTATATGACCATGAGGGGAAGCGATCTCACTGCGCTGCGTGTGCTGTGATGCAGCAACAAGACTATGTATGGGGCTGGCTTGGAGCAGCAGTCTTAACCCGCTTCACCAGAGGGCCAGCCCCATGAGCAGCGCTGTTTTGTGATCTAAGGCACAGCAACAAAACTATGTCTAAACTTATCTTAACCTGCTGTGCCACAGGACCAGCCTCATACTACTCAAATTTTAAAAATGTGCTTCGTTATAAGTGACTGTATTCATTCACGTGTATCAACTCATTTACTGAATTTGGTGTGACAAGTAATAATCAGTCACTTTTTTTATTTGACAGAGTGACGTGAACCACACAAAATCACAGAATTGAGGTCAGTAAACATAACCACAATGAATCCAGAAGAGACTCTGGATTGATTGAATGAATGAATGAATATCTTTATTTCAGACACACCCACAGGCTGGTGCATCAACATGTGACAATACAACACAAGGCAGTATAACAAGATATCAAGTAATACATTAAAAACAAATTTTTAAAAGGGCAGATTATTAAAAAATTAGTGTAACAGGCATGATCGCCATAATGTGGACGCAAATCTGGACTGAGCTTTGTCTCGTATCAGACAGGGCAGTGATGATTACGTTCTGGCATCCGGCATATAAATTATCATTATGATAATAATAAAAAAAATCTTGAGAAAATTAAACCCTTTTAAGTGTGTCGTATAGTGTGAAAAATATTGTAGTATATTGGGCTCTAAATTATCTGGCAAAGTTGGTACAGAGCTGAGATCAGTGGAGCCTTTGAACAAGGAGGGAAGGACACACTAGTTATTAAACGGCTTCCAGCAGGACACACCCTCCAACATTTGGCAAGTTGCCAGTTTGATATTGATGTGATATTAATGTGAGTGCTCCTTCGAGCTCCCCCAAGTTGATGCTTATGTGTCTAATAAAAGCACAATTTAATAGATAACGACAATCCGTTTAACAAAGCCGATACTTGTACAAACATTCAAATAAGCCTTGAGAGAGACATGGGCCATGATGACCTTGGTGGGCAGTGACTACTCCTGTTTTTTCTGTCTGTTTTCATACTTAGTTTTCATACCGTTTTACAACCACTGCAAAGACCTTCACTAAATAAAATGATGAATCTCCTCGAGATGATGCTGTGCCAACATAGTTTTTCTTTTTGTATTTTTTGTTAGTTAGCTTTTTGGCCTGGAGGGCGCGCTCCGTAACCATTCTTCCACCATGCCGCCAAGCATTTTCCATTTCATTGACAGGGTTAGTGTGAAGGGCGATGAGAGTGGGAAGGAGACATAGGGAAGCAGCATACTCATGTCGGTGAGGGGTAGCAATCTAGCTGTCAGTCCCATCCACAGGCACAAAACTGGATGGGGCTGGATGCAGCGATCTAACCGACTCAGCCACAGTGCCAGTACCTTTATTTTTCTATTTTGAACTACGATTTTTACTATTTAACTGCCATTCCATGCCCTCCTTGTTAGGTCTCCGAATCGGTTCAAGGAACGAAAACGAAAACTGAAAACAAACAGTATTTTACTGAATTTTACGAGGAGCGGAAAATGAAACAAAAAAAAGATTTATTCAACTCTTTCTGAACAGAAACTGAACAAATCCACAAAACCGGTTATAAAACGGTTTTCTTTCTGTCTCTATATATTACATATATCCAATGTCTGGGAGACTATTTCCGTCCACTTTCACTGTCAGTTGTCAAGCCCCATGCATTTGGGGCTCCATCTTGTGGGCAGATGAGGAAACAAATGTAAAGGTGTTTTAAAACCGGGTTTCATGATTATACCGTTGCACTGAAGTTTGAAAGCCCACCAAATATATTTTGTACAATAATAGATATGTACATCTAAATTTAACATTGCACACCATAAGGAACTTCACGAACGAACCAAATCTTTGCGCTCACAGGTTTAGGTCAACAGGTTCAGGACCTATATTTTGGTGGTTATGAGAACGAAAAACGTTAAAGATAGGCCTGCCTGAACCGTTGGAATTTGAACGTTTTGAAAATAATTTCGTTTTCAAGCCCTGCTCCTTGTATTTGTTCAAATCACACATTTCATATAAATGTGCTGTCCCATTAAATAGACAAGTTCACAAATAAGTCATATTCAGCCGGGAATTTTTACTGAAACCAAACTAGCGTATAAGCCTTTTTATTTTAAAAGCTTTTTTTTTAAATTGCCATATTTCCGTAACTAAACAAAACTTAAAGATATGTAAAGTACAATTAATTTGAATATTACATTTTAATTAACTTTTAAATGTATATGTTTAACATGTTTGTTTGTGTTGTGCCTATCTCCAGGTTTATAACCTGTGATGCTCCTACTTCATGCTGATGTGGTGCCGCCAAATGGAAGCACCAAAAAAGGAGAAATGAATAAAACGGGAATAAACGGAAGCAAACACTTGAGTTGTGCCGAGAATGTTTCCGAAGGCCAAATCAAAATATATCGGCAGACTGCAACTGCCAGCAGCGTTTTGTTCCATTGGTGTGCACTGGCTATAGGCTTAGCCACTAGGGATCTTTGATTTTGACATAGTCGGCAGGGAAACTAATGTCTCACTGTCAACCAACGTTAATGTTTGTTTGAAGTGGACGAATGATGTGATGAGTTCATTTCTATCTGGGCCTCGCAAAGCCTGTTGCCCCTTTGGGGGACACCATAACATTGATTCATTGATTGATTGATGCAGCAGAGCACCTCATAGACCACACTAGCTTTCATATGACCAATCGACCATATTTATAGGATATCATTTTTCTTCTAAAACCCTGAACAGAACAATGTGGATCTGAATTAATGAATGTATTTGTGTATTTGCAGCAGGGACGATGCACATTGATCAACATGACAGAATCATGTAAATGAGCCACAATTAGCAAACAGCTAATTTTCATCTGTAGTCCCTGGGCAGGTCAAAAGGTTCATACAAAACTTACAAAAACAGTGACAAGAATAGTGACACATTTTTTTAAATGTTTTTTTTCCGGCCCATTCAGGCTGTTTTTTTTTCAAGCTTTATTAATTAGGGTTAGTGGAAACAGGGTTAGAGGGGGTAGACATGCGGGAAATACGTCGGTGGTGGGATTCGAACCACCGGCTAACCGCGCCATTAAGGCATATGCGTGGTTTCCAGTACACTGCCTAACCGACTGAGCTACTGGGCAGCACAGAAATGTGACAATTTAAACTTTAAATTGCGCAGACACAGTAAGTGCACAACACCATAAATCATAAACCAACAAAAGAAAAACATTTTATAGAAAATGCTGAATTGCTGCTGTATTGTCCCACATCCAGTGGGTTTACACGCCTGCATTCTGAAGCTTCTGCATTCCGAAATTAATTTTGGCATATTAATCAATAGCAGTGTGGCGGATGCGGAGCGCCGCAGGCCAGCTGGCCGCATATTAAACCTAATATGTATAAAACAAACGAGGAAAAATCATCGTTGAGGATGAATTCCATAACTTCTTGGCCGTCAAAATGAGGACTATGACCCAGACAAGATTGTCACACTGGCTGCTAACACGTTTGATTCAGGGTGGATTGAAGCCTCCAAGAGAGTACTGTTTGAGGTGTGCGCCACCACGCAGCTCTGTGTTTCACAAAAGAGCACATCAACCGGCCGGGGGGTCTGGAGGTCCGGTCTCGGCAATTCGATCCCCGATGTGGAGCAAGATTGTGAAGAAAGTAATCCGCTCTGTGGCTACAACCCAAAAAACACCCCCATCTCTGAAACAGAGGAATGGGGATGGTGTCATCGGTACTGGAGCCAGCAACATCAGAACTGTAAGGACCAAACTGGTGAGTGTATTCGACACCAGATTCGATCTTGACCTGGAGGCAGGGACCTTAATATAAGCTCGGGCGAAAAGATCGGCACTTAAAACCGCAGATTTAGTTCTTTTAAAGTTTCTGCTGAATGCAAGGAAGTGAATGAAATATATAAACCCGATCTGTGGTCAGAGGGCGCTCTGGTACGGCGCTATTATGAGCCGCGGAAGGATCTGACCGGTCAAAATTCCCATGGTACGACCGAGGGACTGAGTCTGTCTTTGGCATCAACTTCTCATTAATTTAGTATGATGAATGTGCAGGCCATCCAGTGTGGGTTTCGGATTGAGTGTCCAGGATTATCTGTTGTGGAGGACAGTCTAACAGACGCCAGTGAATCTACATGTTGTGTGTCTAACACAAACTAAGTAAACACCATCATAACTGTTGGTCACAGTTACCTGTGAGTGCACGTTAGTCACTGAATGTGACAACGGCAACTTCCCTGTCTACTGTGGTTGCGACAAGGATGTGGTGCAGTATTATCTTGCCAGTTTGCACAGCCCCGCCAGAGAAACACATGTACACTTAGTTGAAACATGGATATGTTATAGTAGTATTATGTGAAATCATGGAATGTGAAGCTAGGGCAGACCTGCTAGTGCTTAGCTCTGGACTCGAAACAGAATCTGACCAACTCGGACCACCAGACTTAAACAGTTTCTTCCCCCTTGCGGTGGTGCTGTGACGGTGGTGAACTGAACACTGTTGCAGCACATGACTCTGGGGAATAATAACTATACAAAAACGTTCAATAAAGAAAACATGTAGTCCACCACGACCTCTATCATGGCACCCCAGCTACTGAGAATGTATTTGCTATTGTATCATTTAATTTGCTAGTTCTTTTTATTATTATTATTATTGTTATTATTGTTATTGTTATTGCATGTTCACTGTAGTGTCTACTGTGTCGCATGTGCAACATGGAGAAATATAGCTGACTCTGATTATGAAATCTAGGTAGAAGTGTTCAGATGTGTGTGGTACCCATTGAGCCATATCCAATGTCCACGAAATGGAAATGCCAAGACTGCTTCAAAAGTTACGTAGTGCAACTTTGAAGATTTACCACATTTGTTTCCTAGCCTTGAAAAAACAGAGCAGAGGAGTTGTAAAACATGTAAAGCATGGAGGAGCGCCTATAGCCAGAAAACGCAGCGTGTTGCCAGACCATCCACAGCACTCACAGGCACTCTGTGGGAAGCAACATCTTTGATGAGTGTCAGATCCCACTTCTGACACCAAATGTTATGGATATTTGAAAGGCAATATCCAGTAACCTTGGTGAGTTCAGATAGGGAGGAAGCACACTGGTTGAATGGGTCTCAAGAGGTTTATTGAAACCCAAAATGTATAAGGAGGGACAGATCAAACAGCCAGTGTCTGTCAGGATGTGCTGTCTGGAAATGCCCACGTTTCTCAGAAACGTGCTATCTAATATAGAGTGATAGTACATGTTAT
>OMKY01214392.1:0-21121 GCA_900302395.1 Bregmaceros cantori | reverse complement strand
GTTCTGAGCTCTGCCATTGTTGAGAAAGTACCCGTTTATTGCCTGGTCCGGGGAGGTTTGGAGCTGCCCCGTTTCCAAATATGGAGCTAAGGACGTGTCTTATACAGAAGGCAGCGCTACAGTATTAATTTAATAAAATAATACGGGTAATGTGATTTGTGTACATGTGTACATCATTTCAAAGCCCATATTTTTACCTTATTTAGAAGTGCATGTGTAGAGAACTATGCCTAATGATGTCAAAGTATCGCTCCGAAAAGCAAAAGTGAATAACTCCAGATGAACTGCCTAGCATGCTAACCGCTAGCCCGAATGCTAACCGGCTTTTGCCCAACTGAGACGCACCTTGACTCTGCAGCGCAGCTAAAGTCACAGCGCTGCTTTAGGCGTCACCAGCCGACCTACGGCATTTGTTGGTGTTGTCATAATAAGTAATTAGGTAGAAAACGATCACCATATGGGACTTATTTGTATGGTTCTCTACACAAGCACTTCTATATAGGGTACAAATATAGTCTGTTGAAAAAATGTACTTACATTGCAGCAGCATTACTCCGGTGGCCACTGGAGCTAACCATAGCCTCTAGCTATCAACACAGTGCTGAAGGCCACTCCCCCCCACTCCACCACGACCCGCCAAATTAGAAAAATTAATAACGCCAAATCTGGCACATTTGTAAAATTATGACATACCTAAAACAATTAATAGCAGCAATACAAATTAAAATGGGATTTTGGTCCACGTGTTAAATTGGTTAAAACAGGCTTCTAAAATTGCAATTTCCATTAGAAAGTTGAAAAAACGACATACACTTAATGACATTACATTTACATTACATAATACATTAATTCAGTCAGCTCATGACTGCATCACACCAGCCTCTTCACATTCCAGTTGATGATTTTGCCACATGTTGCAGATACATGTATAATGTTTGTAGATTTAATTGCCTGCTGGCTTGGTTAAGTCGATAGTCGTTTAATATAATATTGATCAATACATATAGTAAGTATGCACATATTATTATTAAGAAAGATAAGAGCATTTCATATTGAACATAGGGTGGGTTGCCCTAATGTGGGCCCTTTTTTGCAGCTTCCTGTCACTCATTTCACTGTCCTGTGGGACAGTGAAATGTTGTGTTGAACAGTTGAACTTAATGTTAGACACATCATCATAGTTTGCTTTCACCATAGTTTCGCTGATATCCATTAGTTTAGGGAGGAGCCAGAGCCACTGGAGCTCAGGTATCCCACATTAGGCACTGGCCCACATTTGGGCAATCCACCTATAAGTGCATGTAATCCCCTATTCCAGGAATGTAATTGTAATATAGATATATATTTTAAAATACAATTGTAAGGGACTACACATTGTCAAAATCGGATTATCTCAATCCGAGTACATGTAGTGCATTACTACGCAGCCCTGTAGAAACTGAAGTATTATTAGCAGACTTGTTGAGGAGGGGGATGGAAATGGGGTTAAGTACGATCTTATAGCGGTGGCTCTTGCAGGCTCTTGCATCTTCCAGCAGGAATTCAGGGTACAGAATGTCTGAAGGGCCATTTAAAATTCTGCCAAGTTAACCACATTGTTTTCAAAAATCACCTGTAGAGAACCATGCTGATATAGGCGGGCTAGATTGCCCTAATGTGGGACAGTGAAATGTAGTGTTGAACAGTTGAACTTAATGTTAGACACATTAACGTAGTTTGCTTTTACCATAGTTTCACTGACATGCATTAGTTTAGAGAGGAGCCACTCGAGCTTACGAGTCCCACATTAGTCAGTGGCCCACATTAGGCCAATCCACGCTATATGGGGGCAAATACATTGGACGTAGTTAGGCTGTCATCTGCTGGCGAGTGATGGTTAAATCAATAATAGAAGACTTTTAAACGGGCAATGTTATGCAAATATCGTTCTCTGCCTGTTCGTCTGGCCGCGATGATACCACCATAATGTCTGCCGCTGGCAAGCTGCGATGTTGCCGTGCAACAGCACTATTCTAATTCTGAATGCTACAGTCTGCTGCTGCTTAGAGATCTGCAAGAAATATGAGAGCAAGTGCACATGTTCTGTTCAAAACGCACAGATGCTTTTCTCAGTCTTCCCATACATTCAGACCAGACTCCGATATGATGTTAAAGTGATTTCCATTAGCCCTGCACCATGCTTCATCAGCCGCTAAATATACTGTTTCTGTCACACGCTCACATACATTATTATACACTCAGCCGTTCACGTGTCATGATTACAAGCTGCACTAACGACACATCGTACACATACATGCTTAGGCACACATATACCAACACAGACAGACACACACACACACACACACAAACAGCCACACACTCACACTTGAATGAACACACTGTGCCATCATTTTGACCCTGGGTGCTCATAAGTCCGCTAACGCTTGTGTCGTTTGATCGTAGCAGATCTAATGGGCTTCTCTGTGGTGCGTCTTTACAATGGTTTGTAGTGTTGTGATGGTAGTAGAGGAAGACTGTGGCGACGCATTTTAACTACTCAATATATTATTGTTGTCATTGTTTACCTCGATGTCATCACTTCATCACTTCCACACATAGAAAAGCATTGAATGCTGACATAATGCCTGTACAGTGGATTGCCCCTAATGTGGGCCCGTCACTCGGCAACTGACTGTCCCACATTAGGAAGTTGCAAAAAAGGGCCCACATTAGGGCAATCCACCCTACTGGATAAAGATCAATGGTATCACTTTCAACATTCAAAACATACAATTACCCAACAAATTAGTATGCCATCTATTAAGGAAACTAAGATACTGCAGGGGAAAGCTTGAAAAAGGAAACGTAATGATGTTTTCACTATAAATTCAGTGGGCTGAATTAAAAAGCCGAAGGGGCCGTATTTGGCCAGTGAACCGTATATCCGCCGTGTCTGCTCAATGGAAAGAGTGCCCTCTGCAGTTGCCTCAAGCTGTTCAAATTCTCTGTACCAGGAGATGGAGAGGTGGTAGTGGGTCAGATTGTAATCTTGTTTCAGAAATAATTCTCTCAGCTTCAATTGAGATGAATTCCAAAAACACCCAGTCGGGGGCGTTGATCAATTCTTGTACCGAGGGTTCACTGATTGATTCTCTGTTGGGAGAGGAGCACAAAATTAAAACCATTTGTCTCGACCATCCCATCCAGGTTAAGTCCTACAATGGTCACAGATTTACACTCAATCACATGAGCCACTGTTCTGTTATGTAGTGGTTACAGAAAAATTATCCTGATATTTCATCTTGCATGGCCAAGGTGCAGAGATGGCAAGTAATGAAGAACAAATACTCAAGTACTGTACTTAAGTAAAATGTTCAAGTATCTGTACTTTTAGAAGTACTTTTTTCTGCGATTTCTTTTTACTTGTAGTGGGTACATTTTTAACAAAAATATCTGTACTTCTACTCCTTACTTTTACCAAAACAGGCTCGTTACTTTTTTTTGCATTGACGGGGTAGGATAACGGCTATAATATTAGCCAGTAGCGGGCGCTGATGTACCGAGTACAGTCCCATATACATATTAATTTACCTATATACCAGTTAATAAGTGGATTTCATTTAGTCCCGAAATATAAGATACATTAGGCTAGTTGTTAATTTATTTGAGCAAAGCATTGACAAACTAACATTGGAAAAAATGCATTTCACATACAATTTTATTTGTAGTACTTTGTACTTTATACTTTCAAAAATACTTTTTGAGTACATTTCTGAGCCTGCACTTTTTACTTTACTTGAGTAGCTATTTGGATCAGTACTTTGTAGTCTTACTCAAGTTGTTTTCTTACAAATGTATTTTACTCTTACTCGAGTAAGAAATCCTGGTACTTTTGCCATCTCTGCCAAGGTAAGAGGCTGGGGAGCAAATTTCTAAGACCTCCTGGCTGTTATGTTGATTTATCCAAAGTGCCAAATGTTTGGAACGATTTGGTGGCCGAAAAAAAGCATCAGGCAAAAATCTGCGCAACCCGTTCCATTTACTTATTTTTGTCGGATGTACAATTGAAGGCAGCCATTCCATTGGTCAAGACTATTCACCGAGTGAGTAACTTCAAGTCATAATTTCAAAAGGTTAGCCCCCTGTTTTTTAAATGTTTTTTCCAGCCCATTCAGGCTGTTTTTTCCAAACTTTATTTATTAGGGTTAGTGGAAACAGGTGAAGATGGGGGGTAGACATGCGGGAAATACGTCGGTAGTGGGATTCGAACCACCGACTCACCGCGCCATTAAGGCATATGCGTGCTTTTCAGTGCACTGCCTAACCGACTGAGCTACTGGGCAGCACAGCCCCCTGTTTTTAATGTGTAAACTCGTCTATTCCAAGCAAATGTAGGGTGGATTGCCCCAACGTGGGCCCTTTTTTGCAACTTCCTAATGTGGGTCAGTCAGTTGCCTTGGACCGTGAAATGAAGTGTTGAACAGTTGAACTTAATGTTAGACACATTACCATCATTTCACTGACATTTATTAGTTTAAGGAGGAGCCAGAACCACTGGAGCTTTAGGCAGTGGCCCACATTAGGCCAACCACCCTGACTGTAATCTAAATTGTGCCGTTATCTTCTGTAATGCGATTACTGTATTCTTTTTGCTAACACACAATCTAATTAGGGCATTGTTTTTTTTTTTTGTTCTACCACCAATCCACTGGTTCCCTCCTCTCTACCTCGCTCCACAACGTCTCCCGTGGCAAACAAACGTCCCCCCTGAGAACAAGAGAGATCTATGGAGCTCCAGATCTGTCCGGCATCCGCAGTAATTCCCACTGGGGCTGGAGTCCGGCCAAAATCACTCTACTTCCACCAGTCCATCTGTGCTTCCACGCCCTCACCTCCATGGCCACGGGGCTTTGAGCATAGCGACTCTAAGTGTAAGATTGCGATAAGCAGCCAAAATGACTTTCTTCCATAAGCTTTTGGCCTTGGAACTGTGTGAAGGCAACGGGTACTGGCATTCAGGGGTAACGGCGGACAGGTGGCACCCACCATTTCGGAATTTCTTCACTCCGATCAACGACCACAATGCATCGGAAATTGCAACATTCCTCCCCACTGGGTGTCAGAGCCGGCTTTTCGTTTCGGCCTTCCCAGCATGTCGGAACGACGGCGCTTCTGTGTCGGCAGCACATTTACCGTGTTGAAACCGCGGAACTTCCAAATAAAGTTGTCAGAGAGAAGAACTATCGGAACTCAGAGGTCGTCCACACCGAGCAGTTTTGGGGGGAGGCTTGTGTGCGCGCAGTGGGGGGTGTGAAATACTCGGGCGTCTACATTACGCCGGCAGAAGCGCCCTGAGCCAATGCAATACACATGCCTCACCAGTAGGTGCGCTGTGTGCTGTAGAACATTCTAACCAGAACTGTAGAAAAAGAAGCCACGCTGTCACTCAGGGTATGGTGTGTGGTGTGCATCAAAATGTGCGGTCCACTCATTTTGTTAGGGTTAGTTAGGTAACATGTAGGATTAGAAGACGAGGGTTAAAATTAGGGGTTATGGATAGGTTATGATTATGCGTTAGGATGTTATGGTTAATGTTAGGGGTTTGGGTTAGTGTTATGTTAGGAGTTGGGGGCTAAGGTTTTGTAGGGATTGATCGTTTCGGCACAGTACATCAAGGCCATAGCGTCTCTCATCGAACACGTCAACAGTGCTGACAGTTACCGCCACGCCAGCTACACGGAGCAGACCGAACTTCTCCTTGAATTATCTTGGGGACACAAATTAGCTACTGCTGAACTGTTTTGTGGCTGGATGCTAACCCATTTTGCCGTGCTTCACGTGAACACAAGAAAACTGAAGTTGGCCCCACATTCACCCAGCGCCGGTGAATGTGTAGCCAACTTCATCCTCCTCACATAATAATAATCCTTATTTTAAAAAAAAAAATCCTCTTTTTTAGGTTTTAGGGTTAGGTTTTTTGGGGTGAATGTTTACGTTCGAGGTGTCAGGAATGTCACTCGCATGGCACAAAGCCGAGCCCAGCGGGGAGCTGGCGTCCACACCTTGCCGATGCCGCTGAGCAAACCACCTCCCCAGCGGTTTTGCTCACCGGAGTCAAACGACGCCTGCTTGGTGTGGACGATAGGGGGGTTTGGAGTCATTCTGGCCCCTACCCTTTCCCCCCAGACCGGCCTCGTGTAGACGGCCCTTCAGTGCAGTGCAAATGGAGGCGTGTAACAATGGTGTACACAGTCTGTTGTATTGACAAGGGAACATAATTTAGGGTTCTGGGAAGGGGTTAAGGTAATTGTTATGTTCAGGGTTGGGGTTAAGTTTAGGGTCGGGGTTAGGTTTAGGGTTAACCGGTAATGCCGCGGTGACTAAACGACTTTCGAACTAAGCGACCCGTATCCATTAACAAGACCACATGACAGTTTAGCAAGCAGCACGCAGTCTGTCTGTCTGTCTCTCTCTCTGTCTCTCTGTCTGTCTCTCTCTCTCTCTCTCTCTCTCTCTCTCTCTCTCTCTCTCTGTGTCTGATGAACGAATGTGAATAATTTCATTTTCAACATGAATTAAATTGTTTACATTCTTTCAAAGAAAAACATTGATGTAAGAATTGTTAAGTTGATTCTTTTTTCATTCTCTCTCACTCTCTAGTGTAGATTTGGACAAGGGATTTCGTCCCTCCCTCGATCTCTCTCTCACACTCTCTCTCTCTCTCTCCCTCTCTCTCTCTCTCTCTATTTATTTTTGAGTTACTTTTTTTTGGCCGCAAGCAACATTTTTCATCCTTTATTGACAGGCTTAGTGTGAAGTGGAGGACGAGAGAGCAGGGATCATCATCATCATAGTCGACACAATGGCTCACAAAAGAACACACAAAACCCACGTCATTTCAAAATCTGTTTTCTACAGCTCGCGCTGTGAGAAATTATACGTCATCAACCCAGGTTCGCTCACTGTTTTGCATAAATATTCATGAAAAAAAACAATCCGACTTACTCACCGAGTGGCCATATGTTCTTCTGGACCAATAGGCTGGCTGCTTCTACTAGTAATTCCAACAAGAATGAGTAAATGGAAGGGCTTGCGCAGATTATTGAATCATGCGTTTGTGGGTCACAGATCCGCACTTGGGTGTGGAATAGCACACTGCAAGTTACCACCATCCTCTTTAAATAATGCAGCAGATTGGTGTTCCCACTAAGTAGACAGGTTGAAAAATAGCCGAAAACACAGCAAAATAAAGAAGTGACGTGCAAGCTAGACCTAGACGTTCAGCCTTACCGGAAGAACCCGCCGAACGCAACCATACGGTCAATCAAAATGCAAGGGACGTTTAAATTCTGCGATGGGCCATGAGGCAACTTTGGTCACGTTTTGAAGCTAAACAAAACGTTGTTGATGCAATTCAAGATTGCCCAGTGCTGACTGCACGTCAGTCGGGACTGTTTGATACTCCAGGGTAACTGCACGGGCTGACGCCTGTTTCAATCCATACCCAAAAATGTCGGAGAGGGGCTCCTCAGCTCCTAGCTACTGTCAAGCCGACCGGCAGCTCCTCACTGCATGGCCGCCATTATGAGATCATGTATGGGCCACACACAGTCAGTCCTGTCAGATTGTCCCACACCACCCATCCGCTGATAACCAACCACCCAGAAAAGCATCCTTAACAACACCGAAATGTATCATGAAAAACAGAGTTGAGTATTCAGAAGAAAACATGATGAATATGCAGATTTAGTTGAAGTCTAAAAGTCAACCTCAATATTATTTAAATACAATCTACAGTGTATGAGCCGTCTGCATGCCCAAAATGTCACACACTGCTAGGCATTGATGGGCTAGTTTTATGTTATATTTACCAGGCTAATCTTCCATGCTGGCCCGAGGCAAATTAGAACATATTTTCATTAGTGAATGCTTGCACTAATTGGTCTCCAACCCAGTTTTTTCATATATTTTTAATGCATGCACCAGTTTACATGAATATGCATTTATTCAGCTGTGGAACTATTTCTTGGGGGGAAAAAAGTAATTCCTTTTTGCGTCATTTGATTATGTTTCTTTTTTTTTTCTTTGTGGGTTTATTATTTTACAATATATTTAGGATTATATAATGTTTTTCAGCATATATATACAAATTTTAACATTACACACACAATTACCCACATATTCAATTTGATTGTATATATCAGGTGGATTGTCCTAAAGTGGGCCACTGCCTAATGTGAGACACCTAAGTTCAAGTGGCTCTGGCTCCTCCCTAAACTAATGAATGTCAGTGAAACTATGGTAAAAGCAAACTATGGAAATGTATCTAACACTAAGTTCAACTGGTCAACACTACATTTCACTGTCCTTACTTAGGCAATGACATGTAACACATTAGGAAGCTGCAAAAAAGGGCCCACATTAGGGAAATCCACCCTATATATTTTAAACCAGACTTCTTTCTAAAGATGTTCTGAAACAGTCCCATTTTAGCCGACCTTCATTTGATAGAATAGTTGTGGCAGAGAAGAGAGGCCCTGGGAGGAAGACACAGAAGTCGAGGGGCTGCACGGCGGAATCAATATCACCATCAAGATAAACGTTATTGTTCCACACTGTGGGAAATTTGTCTCGAGCCGGTTCCCCAGTGAATAGGAAGACAGGCATTACAATGAATAAAAAGACAAGACATCACCGCAATAAAACTAGCGGCGACAGGAAGCGGTAAGAGCCATAAAATGACTATATATGCACCGGGGGCTATAACAAACGGATCTAGGATAGATTCCCCCAACCAGCCGCACACCTTTGACTCGTTGTCGTCGAAGCAGACAGACTGCAGAGGGCAGTCAGAACAGCGGAGAAAGTCATCCCCACCCCCCACCCCTACCGTCCTTGCAGGACCTTTTCCAGGAGAGGGTGAGGAAAAGGAGCAACATCGTAGTAGACCCCTCCCACTCAGCGCACCACCTTTTCTCCCTCGTTCCCTTGGGAAGGCACTACAGAGCCCCGAGCAATAAGACATCTAGACTGAGAAACAGTTTCTTTCCACACACAGGGATGCTACTGAACACAGGGGGTAGCCCTGTTTGATATGTTGACCTGTTACGTTATGTGCTGATTCTATGCCAATACCACTTAATAACTTATGTGCTTATATGTGCTATATGCCTAAAATAGGTAACCGCCAACTTTATGTTATTTTTTTGGGGTCAAGCACTGTTTTTCATTCTTTATCGAGACAGATAGTGATAAGATTAGAAACTGGGATGAAGAGTCAGGGGGAGACATTAGAACCCATGGCGGTGCCTGACCTATGGTTTGGGGTGGGGTCGCGCTCCATAACCACAGAAATGTTGACTTTTAATGACGTCATCACTTGCTGCTGGTTTAGGATGGATTCATACACTGTATATCTTATATGACTCTATATCCTATGTTTTTCCTTCAGAAATCGGCGTAATGAGGCAGTTCTGGTGGAATGGTAATTCATACAATTAATTACCGAGCAGTGGGATCTTTTTTTTCCCTGAATACTCTGTGACATCGTACTCCTATAATTTAATGGGGCAACCGGAGATTTGGCACCTTGTTCACCCCAGTTGCTCAGCTGTGACCACCGGTAGTCTATAGACCAGTTTACAAGGGAAATACATGGGGCTGGCATTTTGTCCTGCTCTTCTGCAACGCACTTCCGGTGTCTTGCGTTTGTGGGTCACAGCTCCACACAAAAGCATTTGGGTGTGGAATAGCACACCGCGAGTTACAAGTATCCTTTTTAAATAACGCAGTAGGTGGGTCTTCCCGCCAAGTAGACATGTTGAAAAATAGCCGAAAACACACCAAAATAAATGGAACCAGAAGTGACGTGCAGGCTAAACCTAAACGTTCAGCCTAACCGGAAGAACCCGAGCCAAACTCGTCTATAGGGTCAATCAAAATGCAAGGGACGTTTAAATTCTGTGATGCGCCATCAGGCAACTTTGGTCACGTTTTGCTTAATGCAGGTCCATGTCCTCTCTTAAACATATCTCTTTATGTTTGGCACCAACTCAGGCAGTTGTGCCAACGTCCCCAAAATGGCCCACGTGCTGTCTCCATGCTTGAGCGGTTGTCCTCACCACCATCTATGACTGCTTGTGCTGCTCTGCTTGCAAATAAATTGCCCGTGTGGGACCTACATCGAGAGAAGTTAAAGCGCTGCTGACATATTTCAAGAAGCTGACTTCTGTGCTGCCCAGTAGCTCAGTCGGTTAGGCAGTGCACTGGAAAGCACGCATATGCCTTAATGGCGCGGTGAGTCAGTGGTTCGAATCCCACCACCGACGTATTTCCCGCATGTCTACCCCCCATCTTCACCTGTTTCCACTAACGCTAATAAATAAAGCTTGGAAAAACACAGCCAGAATGGGCTGGAAATAGAAAAAAAGAAAAAAAAAAGAACCCGACTTCTGGTCAACTACTCGACATGTAATGCAGCCCACGGCACCAGCATCAAGTGCGCATGTAGGGTGGATTGTCCTAAAATGGGCCACTGCCTAATGTGGGACACCAAAGTTCCAGTTGTTCTGGCTCCTCCCTAAACTAATGAATGACAGTGAAACTATGGTAAAAGCAAACTATGATAATGTGTCTAACATTAAGTTAAACAACACTACATTTCACTGTTCCACTGACTGTCCCACATTGGGAAGCTGGAAAAAGGGCCCATGCTAGGGCAATCCATCCCTCATCAATATTTATACAAAATGGTAAGCAAAGCGGGGTGGGTGATGTGTAATTTGTCACAGAGCGAGCTGTGGTAAGCGGATTTTGAAACGTGTGCGTTTAGTGTGAGAAATTCAGCCACTTCAGTCCACAAGCATGACTTTACACAGGCAACTATACAGACTCAGGAAGTGTGTTTCAGCCGGCGGGACAAAATGCCAGCCCCCTGTATTTAGCGCGTAAATGCATCTATTATTAAGAAGAAAAAGTTACAGTACAAAGTCAAGGAGTCACTATGCCGTATCCTAATGAGGATAGCATATGGTTAATCTGATCAGCCTTCGCCAACATCACCCTACGGGAATGTTGGCAGCAAACCGAGACTACGGTAACTGTAGAGAAGATGACTTAACACCCCTTGGCCTATAGGAACACAGCACAGATTATCACCCTTCGGCCTATAGGAACACAGCACAGATTATCACCCTTCGGCCTATAGGAACACAGCACAGATTCCCCTTGGTGCGTACACACGTCTTTGCAGCTGAACTCTGGATAAGCGACGGTAAACGGACGGATGGCTGAACAAAGAGAAGTGGAGCTGTGGGCCCGTCTGGGACACACACATCTGTCATCAGAACGGAGAAAATGGCAGAGCACACAGAGGATTTACAAGGCCTGGGCAGAGAGGGAATAAGTTGGTGGAAGAGCAAAGCAATGTGTGTGTGTGTGTGTGTGAGTGTGAGTGTGAGTGTGAGTGTGAGTGTGAGTGTGAGAGAGAGAGAGAGAGAGAGAGAGAGAGAGAGAGGGGGTGTCTGTGAGAGAGAGAGAGTGTGTGTGTGTGTGTTGAGAGAGAGAGTGTGAGAGCGCGAGAGAGAGAGTGGGTGTCTGTGAGTGTGTGTGTGTGTCTGAGTGTGAGAGAGAGAGAGAGAGAGAGAGAGAGAGAGAGAGAGAGAGAGAGAGAGAGAGAGAGAGAAAGAGTGTGAGTGTGTGTGTGTGAAAGAGGTGGAGAGTGGATAGAGAGGGTGGGAGATATGTAAATATGCAGTTAATTTGAAATCAAATAAACTTCATAAAGTGCCAAATGTGTCATCTTCATGAAGGTATGTTTGTGTGTGTGTGTGTGTGTTTGTGTGTGTGTGTGTGTGTGTTTGTGTGTGTGTGTTTGTGTGTGCGTGTGTTTTTTTTACACATGTAGTGTCAAACATTTGTTCATAGTGCTCAGCTGGTACTTTATATAAAATATGTAAATGTACTCTACAAGTAGGGTGGATTGCCCTAAAATGGGCCACTGCCTAACATCTAAGCTCCAGTGGCTCTGGCTCCTGCCTAAACTATTGAATGTCAGTGAAACTATGGTAAAAGCAAATTATGGTAACGTGTTCATCTGTTAAACACTATATTTCACTGTTCCACCTTAGGCAATTGTCTGTCACATACAAGGAAGCTGCAAAAAAGGACCCACATTAGGGAAATCCACCCTATAGTACATGTATGCTTACCCTTTACCGTTCAAAAGATACATATGATGACATCTTTGGAAATAGGCATTTATTTTTGTATTCAATGCAATGAGATGTGAAACGGTAAGCAAATGAGTATCTGTAGTCAGTTCAAACTATGTTTTGAAATATGCAATCTCTTACAGTTTAATCAGGGATTACCTTCATTCCTGCCTGGTCATCGAAGATGTGTTCACTTCTATTACACTTGTAGCCCCCTACAGATTAGAGCATCCCTCAGCCATAGAAGCATAGCATAATTAAAATATTCCTTTACAATGCCCGGCCCGGGACTTTAACAGGTTACCCGTGAAACTCGTGCGATGCAGGAACGAGTAGAGCGTTCTGGCTTGCCAGGCTAGGCCCTGGAGGGCAGGCAATAGGTGGCGGAGAAGAGAACGGATGTGTGAGTGTGTGCACGGTTTGAGTGAAAGAATTAGCAAGAACGCAAGAGAGCATGACAGTGCACAAGAAACTGAGAAAGCACACATGCACGAGAGAGGGGGTACAGATGATAGATAGGCCGGCAGGGAAAGAAGGAGGAGAAGAAAAAGAGAGAGGGAGAGGTAGATTTGACACATTTCAGGAGATGAAACGACAGACTGAAAGCGCCAGAAATTGCCATTAGATAGGGAATGACAGCCTGGTGGCCCCAGGCAACCAAGACACGGAGATAATATCGTCATATCATGGTGATGTCATCACAAGCATGTGACTGCACACACACACACACACACAAACACAAACACAAAGAAATAACACAGACACATAGACAAAGAAAAGACACACGCACAAACAAAGAAAAGACACACACACACATGCGTGTGCACACATACACACAATCAAACTCACACAGAGAAAAGACACACACACACAAAGAAAAGAAAGACACACAAGGAAAAGGTGAGTGAGACACAGAGAGAACGCTTGGGAGAGTATGATAGAGAGAGAGAGAGAGAGAGAGAGAGAGAGAGAGAGAGAGAGAGAGAGAGAGAGAGCAGTGCAGAGGGACATTGACTGCACACACACACATAAACACAAAGAAAGGGTGAGTGAGACACGGAGAGAAAGCATGGGAGAGTGTAATGAGAGAGAGAGAGAGACAGACAGAGAGACAGAAAGAGACAGAGAGAGCGCGGCTCAGAGGGACATCGACTGCACAAGAAAGGTGTGCAAGAGGACGAGAGAGCAAAGCCTCCTACCATAGTTTGGCCGTTATGACGACTGCCGTGAAGACGAGCAGGGTGGAGATGGTCAGGGTCACATAGAATTGAGGGTCCACTGTAGAGACACACAGACACCTCATTAAACTGTGCAAACTACTTATTTGAACAAAGTTATTTATTCATTGATGGATGAGTTAAATTGTTTATTGTCACAAGACATTTTCTCCCCTTCCTCCGGGAAGGTGATACAGTGCCCTGCGCACTTAGAACTCTAGACTGAGAAACAGTTTCTTCCCACACGCAGTGATGCTACTGAAAACAGGGGGTAGCCCTGCTTAATATGTTGACATGTTACATGTGCTGATTCTATGCCAATGCCACTTCATCATGTATGTGCTTTTTTTTCGTTTGTGTTGACCTTGTTCATTACCTGTTGGTCTTGAGAGAGTTGTTTCATGCCCAACTAAAGTTCCATGTGTGTGTGTGTATGTGTGTGTGTGTGTGTACTGCTGTCATGCGTAGGCAATATGGCAAATTAAAATGAATCCTAAATCTTAAATCTTACCATGTGCAATGTACAAATAAAATCAATTGAATTTGACCCATCCAAACTAGTCAAGTGAGCAGTGGGATGCAATAATCTTGGGAAATATGCGTATATTTATTTTTTTAACACTCTAGTAACCCCAAACAGGAAAATATGTACACATTCACACACCAATGACGGCAGCTCCCATGAAATAAAAAAAAAGTGGCAATGAAATCGTGTTATCGAGTCACAGCGCTGTAAGTGGGACAAGCGGTGTGGAGGCGTGACAACCGAACTCCGTCCACGTCTTACGTCGCCCATACCAAACTCTGGCCATGTCTCGATTCAAATAATTCGATTGGGGTCAGCCCATATACGGGCGACGTCTGCCTGGTTTGCCCACACCCAATGTACCGTCTAGCGGAGTGTGATACTTAGACAATTCATTGGTTCTGGTTCGCTAGGCTACAATGGTGGCAGCTTCCATAAAAAGGTGCTCAACCATAAGGGAACAGTTTGGGGTTCAGTGGAACACTCTGGTATGGAGTCTGTCCTGAGCCAGGATCTAAACCAATCTTTTGGTCTCTCACCGAATGTTGGAGTGGCTGCTTATTAATTGATATTGGTCTTGTTAGCTGGCTATATTATTGGCCGTGTCCGAAATCGTTCCCTATCCCCTACTCCCTACTCCCCACTCACTTACCATGCACAGCATCGGCTGGACACTTGAGTCGGTGCCGTCAAAATTATTATAACATATGTGATTATAAAATATATAATTATAAAATTCAAGAATCATCACAAAAAGTCAGAAGTACTCAGTTTTGAAGCGTCTTGCAATGCATTATGGGTCGTATGACTTCGTCTAGGGCATATCGATGCTCACTACTTTTCACAGTGAATTGTGGGATACTTTGAGTGCACTATATAGGGAGATGGAGTATTCGGACTACCGCTACAAAATGGCGTGCGTCCCATGTAGTGTATTATATAGGGAATGGGTAGTGATTTCGGACACAGCAATTACCTAGAATTAATTCATTCCTTCATTCACAATAGATGCAATATGTGGACTCGCCCATTATCCGTCCTGGAATTTAACCAGCACACTTTATCAGAGCAAGTACGATTGGCTGACACATAAAAGGAAGTCTGCTGCCAAAGGATATTTTTCATCCCAATATTTAGTGATAGTGGGTCAAGTCGGGCCCCAGCAGAGATTGGCTTATAGCTAGTCTGGTCTATTAAAAACCATTCCATTCACAATCTGACGTTTTGACCCAAATGCTTGTCTGAAACTGTGATGTGTTCTCTCGCAAACGACTTGTGCGGATGGATGTGCTTGAGGCAAATGGAAACTACGGATAAAACTTTTGATTTGTAATAACCTGAATTCATATTTTTAAATGTATGTGATGCAATTTACATCTATTTGAATAATGGCGCGCTAAATCTAATGTAATTAAAGCACATTGCTTCTAATGAACAGCTTTTTACTTTGACTGCTACGTCAAATATGCCTCTAGAGAAATAGATGGGAGCAGGTAAGTCGTCCCAAGCTGCAGGCTCTGTGCAATGACTTAGTTCACTCCCCAATTTGTTGAGAACAGGGCTTTGAACTGATATTTTTTTCCAAATGGTTCGTTCTGAACAGAAACTGAATTATAACGTTTCCGGTTATGTGTTACACAAATTGACGTTCCCAAACCGGTGAGGACAAAAACAATACTGTTCCCGGAACGGTTAATTTTGTTGCCATCAGCTGGCACAACTTGTGGAAGGCGGTGTTTCAATTCAAGTTGACACTCATCACAAGTGCGGCTGGCAAGGGAAGTCGCACAGCAGCAGAGACTGGCGGAGCAGAGGACATCTATGGGATAGACCGCGCTGTGTTTCAACAAAAACTTTGAGGAACAAAATAAAACCGGTATTTACGAGTTACCATTATTTGTTCCCGGTTTTTGTTTCTTGAACCGGTTCAAAGCCCTGGTTTAAAATATATAAACAGGTGGTATGAGGGTATTTACCTAACTACCTTGCAACCTTGATTTCCCAGTTAAGGACAGAAATTTGGGATTGGTTACAGAACTCGGAGACAGGAAAGAAGAGACAAGAAAGAAGAAAAAGGAGCTCAAGACTTTCAATCAGTCTCGATCTCGGCCTAGTTGAAAAAAAATTACCTACAGTTTTTGATTAGTTGTTGTTAATGTTAGTTTGTTTTGATTGGTTACCAGGAACTCCTTTAAGGGAGGACTGGAGAAAAGAGGAGATTGAGTCTGTGTCTGGCAGTCTAAGCTCCAAGAGAAAAGAGTTCAACCAGAACCCGGTTAAGGGCTTTGGAATTTGACTATGAGGGACGACAGGACTTCAGGGGTTGCTCTCTCAAGTGAATGTATTTTTTGTGGACATTAAATCCCTCGTTAGATGCCACGGAGCCGGACGAAATGTGTCTATCCGCTCCTGTTTATGCCTCTATCCGTATAAGGATGTACATTAGAAATCCTCTGGATAGTGGGGTGCCGAGTTGCAACAGAAAGAGCATGCAAACTGGTGACTCTCTACTGCTCCCACAGTTTCTTGTGGTATTGCTCCATCTCACCCAGAGCTCAATGGATTGCTACGGTCTTGCCCAACGGACAAATTGACAGATGAAACTACAAACGGAACCGGATGAAATTGTCTGTGTGCGTTATGAACGGAGGGTATAAATGGGAATTTGTGCCAGGGCTTTGAACCGATAGGGTTCGTTCCGAACAGAAACAGAATTATAACGTTTCCGGTTATGAGTTCCACCAATAAATTGACGTTCCCAAAAACGGCTGGAAAGGGAAGGCGCACGGTGGCAGGGACTGGCAGAGCAGCTAACAGCCGTGCCGTGCGGGGCACTTGCCAGCGGAGTGGGGGAAGAGGGCTGGGAAGGCGAACGGCGGTGTTTCAACAAAAACGTTGAGGAACAAAAAAAAAAAGCAGTATTAAACGGGTACCATTATTTTCAAATAACTGTTCCTGTTCCCGTTTTTGTTTCTGTTCCGTGGAAAGTACATAAAGTTCCCGGTTTTCGTTTTCGTTCCTTCAACCGGTTCAAAGCCCTGATTTGTGCCTCTGGGGTCACAGCGGCAGGAACCCAACTCGGTCAATTGTTCTTTTACACACGGCAGAATCGAACCATCCACTGCCGAGTTTTTTTTGTTTTCCGATTGTCAAGTTCACCGTTTGTCCAAGCGGCCTCAGTGTCCATCAAACAAAAGGGTCATGGCCACACAGAGGCCACACAGAAGATTGCCGTAAGGAGAATGAGACTTGCAGGACATTGCCAAAGACACAAAGAGCTACCAGCCAGCAAACTGGTGCTATGGGAACCTACACATGGACACCGGTCCAGAGGACATGCACATTCGTGGACATGCTCAAGAAGGACGCGGGAGTCCATAGCACCAACGAACTGGCCAAAAGTATGGAGGATCGGGATGACTGGAGGCTACGACCTAGAGAGAGGCTATGCCACAGCCATGTGTCCTATGAACGGTTCTAGAGGGAAAACGATGCTGAGACGACCACACGGAGTGTGGTTCCGCAAGCTCCATAAGGCCTTCAATTTTACTACAATGCTGGGAGACCATACAAATGTTGTATATAGGGTGGATTGTCCTAATGTGGGCCACTGCCTAATGCAGGACACCTAGGCTAGTAGGTGTCCCGAAAGTAAACTATGGTAATGTGTCTAACATTAAGTTCAACTGTTCAACATTACATTTCACTGTCTCACATTAGCAACTGACTGTCCCACATTAGTAAGCTGCAAAAAAATGGCCCTACTACACTACACACTACATAATTCACATTGGAGATCCGCTTTCAGGAATTGCCTAAATAAGTTTATAATCTTCATAAATATTTTAATGTCAAAATCCCGTCTAGATGAGCAGCAAACCCAGTCGCCACCGATCGGAAATTGAATTAATTTCCAGGAAACAGCCAGGAGGAGCGAAGGAAGGAAGGGGAAAATGGGTCTATTCATTCATCTATTCCTAATCAGGATCCTTTCCCGTTTTGACATGGCTTTGGATAGGTCTGGCCGTCGGACATATTGGGCAAATGTGCTGTAGCCTATTTGGGCCAGTCTAAAGCAATTTGAGCTACTGTTTCTGACGAGCTAATGTATTAAAGAAAGTAGTAATAAAAAAGATATTAGACTTAAAACCATCCTTTAGCTCCTCAATGGATGAGTTTACGCGCTAAATACAGGGGGCTGACATTTTGTCCCGATGGCTGAAACGCTTGTGTTTCTGTATAGTTGCTTGTGTGAAGTCATTGTAGTGGACCGAAGTGAATGAATTTTTCACACAAATAAACCCTGTTTCAAAGTCTTAAATTACACATCATCCACCCCATTTTGCATAAATATTGATGAAATACAGTAAAAATCCGACTTGAAATTACTCACCGATCTGGTCACATGTTCTTCTGGACCAATGGGATGGCTGCTTCCACTGGTAAGTCCAACATAAATGAGTATGTAACGGGTTGCGCAGATTATTCAATCGTGCGTTTGTGCGGCATAGATCCGCACGAGAACATTTGGGTGTGGAATAGCAGACTGCAAGTTACGAGCATCATTTTAAAATAACGTGGTAGGTGTGTGCTCCCACTGAATAGACATGTTGAAAAATAGTCGAAGACACGGCAAAATAAAGGGCATCGGAAGTTACGTTCAGACTAGAACTGGTACTACCCGCCACTAACTCGTCTTTGCATCCTTAATTATAGTCCCATTCGCTATGATGGATGGGCCATTCAGAGGCGAACAAATTCCAAGCCATGGGTCTGCACACCTTCTTCTGTCGCATGGTCGTCCGCCTGCGTGCCCCCGGGGTGCCGAGCCTCCAACGAAGGCTCTGCCTGTGTCTGGCTCCTGCCGACCTCGTCTGACGGAAGCGGCCAGAAATCCATATCGTTGGTGGCCGTTGTGGTGACAGCAGCGCCACCTCCATCCCCTCCTGTGCCACCGTTAACGCCCCACTTGTCCCACGAGTCCTGGCTGCAGAGCACATCAAGTAGTTCAGAATAGGGCTGCGACTAACAATGTTTTTGTTCATCGATTAATCGCCAATTTTTAATGACTAATCGATTAACCGTTTCATCGGTGCATTTTTCATTTAAAACAAGATCAATGGTGCATTATTATTAAAAATCTTTCAATTTTTTTTTTTTAGTATAAGCATGGCAGAGCCTACTCTTCCATGCTGAATTCTAACATATTTAAGCTTACGTGTTGTCTTTATTGTATTAGGGCCATGACACTGGCAATGGACACTGGGATTGGGAGCAACAAATATTAAACACATTTGAGCAGAGGATGGGTTAAACAAGGAAGCGATTAATCTCTGCTGATTATCAATTAGTTGCCGATTATTTCCATAATCGATTATCATCGATTAATCGGTTGCAGGTCTAGTTGAGAAGCATGCCCGAATACACAGAATAGTAAAATGTTGTGTTTTGGCGCTAGAACAACTTCCAGACTTGAATCTATACAACTCAACACTTATTTTGAAAAATAACTTCAACTAGCCTGGCAAGTCAGAACCAACCAATCAGCCATGCTTCTCACGCGACCAGACGGTCCTGTGGGTCTGGACCAACCAGGCAGAGAAATTAGATAGTCACCCAAATTCGGGCGGTCTAAGCAGTGCCATGTTAAGGCGGGTCTTGTTCGAATCGAGACGTGGGCCTCCACGCCACTTGTCACGCCTACTGCGCAGTGATTTGATAACTTCATTTGATTGACACTTTCATCATATTGCCGTGTTGCCTGGCGAGCCAGAACCAACGAATTGTCCACGCATAGCACGTTGCTAGACGGTACACTGGCCAATGAGGATTCTAATCGTGTCCGATGCGTGGATGATTCGTTGGCTCTGCCTTGCCAGGCTAATTGACATGCAACTACCCCCTTACTCCAGCAGGTGGTGCGTCTCGTCCTCTAGCGTGTGCGTGGGTCCCCACACCACCGCCCACAGCGAGGTGGTCACCGAGAGGCTGTCGCCCGCCCCCGTGTCCCCGTCTTCACTGCGGTTACCGCCATGGGCCGGTCGTGCTACCCCGGCCAGCAGCAGGAGCAGAGCCAGGGGGCAGCGATGCGCAGTCAGTCGTGTGACAGGAGAGATGGAGCTGGAGAGGGGAGAGAGGAGGGAAGGACAGACAGATGGGGAGAGACGTGCAGACAGTGTGACATCAGAGAATCATACTTCCCCAAAATATCACAGAAATACAAAGAATTTGAGAATATCCCTGACGAGGAAGCACTGCAATGTCTCCCAGGAGAGAAAAGTGAATGTGCCGTAATAGCAGCACAATATGTGTCAGACTGTGAACGTCAGAGGGACAACCACTGGACAGTGGCAGAGATGAACCTTCATGTTCGTTGATATGAAGACCTATTATTATTAGTATTACAGCACGGAGAAATGCTGTACATACGTATATTACAGACGCTATACAGTGTGTACATGTATATAAGCTTTATGTTGTTTTTTCCATTTATTGATTTTTGCTGTATAATATATGTTTGTTATATGTATGCTTTGCCAATGTATATGATATATTTTATTTGGGACATTGAGAGACAGAGAGGAGTAGAGGGGGGCAGACGATGGACAGAGAGGGCCAGGGTGAGACAGACTTGACATATGGAGATTGACACTTAAAGGTAAGTATGGAAAGCAGTTGTAGTAGGGTGGCTTGCCCTGAAGTGGGCCGAGTTTTGCAGCTTCTTAATATGAGACAGTCAGTTGCCTAATGTGGTACAGTGAAATGTAGTGTTGAGCCTCATGTTCGACACATTGCCATAGTTTGCTTTTACCATTGACATTTATTTGTTCAGACCCACTGGAACTTGGGTGTCCCACATGAGGCAGTGGTCCACATCAGGGCAATCAACTGTATTGGTTAAACTCAGTCCTCAGCAGTGTGTGCGTGTGTGTATGTGAATGTGGCTGTGTGGCTGTGTGTGTGTGTGTGTGTGTGTGGATGTTATCCATTCTGTCTCACCATCTCTCCATTGCTCCAGTCTGTTCACTCAAACTCAGCTTCTCCTCCAATCATCTTGCTTTTTTGACAAGCAGAAAGACAGAATACAGTCACAGTGAATAAAAGAGAGAGAGGGAGAGAGAGATAGAGAGGGGCGGGGGAGAGACAGGGGGGGAGAGAGAGATAGAGAGAGAGGGGCGGGGAGAGAC
>OMKY01214389.1:0-12433 GCA_900302395.1 Bregmaceros cantori | reverse complement strand
ACACAAAATACTTCTTCCATGAGGATATGAAAAGCAGGGTGATTTCTGGGAATCAATGAGGGGCATTCAATTACATTTTGAAAAGAGAATTTGTTCTAATTTATTTCATTTTTTTTACTGAAAGTTACTCAGTACTTTCAATACTTAAGTAACTTTTTGTGGAATACTTTTTTACTTTTACTTGAGTAACTATTTGGATGACTACTTTTGACTTTTACTTGAGTAACATTTTCCTGAGGTAACAACACTTTTAGTTAAGTGAACAGAAGGAAGAGATTCTTGTGCAGTATCAGTATGCACATATAGATCAAATGTATTGTAATACAAATTCTCGATTAATTGTTTGGTAAGGAAATTAAAATTGATTAAATGTTTGTGATTGGTTATTCGATTATCGATTAATTACTAAGATCCCAATATAGAACTACAGTTTTTTAGTTGCTAACAAGTGTGTGTCCAGCCGTTTGACACATTTTCAACTCTTCACACTATTGTGGCCATATACCATTCACATATTTCAAGACATTTTTACGCAATTTGCAGTCATTAAATACAATTACACAATGCTTATATTTGTTTATAACAGTAAGTGCTTTGAAAATTCAGAATTTGGCTAATTGTGTTTCCTATGTGTCACTCTATGTTAAAAGTTATTAAAACGTATCCAATGTATGGGGAAGACCTCGTTAAAGATTTGAAAAAAAAAAAAGTAAAACAAAGAAAGAATCTGAGAATAAGGGTGTTAGTGAAAGTGGGGGAAAGAGAGAGACAGAGGTAGAGAGGTGTGGGGCTAGGGCACCGCGAGGGATATGGCTCTCATGGTAACCTGTTAATAGATATACCAAACAGACACAGCAGTGGTGCAATGACTGTGCACAGGAAACAACACAAGGACATTACCGCCAATTAGTCTCACTTTTTTCTGTCATTAACTGTGATTTGTTCATGTTAAATGTGGTCATTTTACATTTTCTCAATGCCAAGGACTGATGCTACAGAACATGTTTCCTGCAACACCAAACATCACCACAAATTAATAGCGTGAAAATGGCTCGGCAGTGAAAGCATCAAGATTGAAACTTGCTACCGGCTAACCTTTCTCAATATGTGTACCTAATATCTAGGTGCCTAAACGAGGCACAAGATGAAAGGCTAAGCCCAAAGAAACAATATAAAACAAAGGAGAAAATATATTCTGTATTATTACCGCACAAATTGTGAGAGAGGAAAATGTTATTTTGTGATTCCGTTTAAATTTTAAATTCCGTTTGAGTGGTTACATAGCACATTCCCCAGTCCGACTGAAAACATGCCTAGATCACATTTTTCGGAGCAATAAATAGTAACACTGGAGTGCGAGCCTCTGAACCTAGACACTAGGGCTGTACGGTTTTGGCCCAAAATATTTGAAAATATAATTTTCCCACCTGTGCGATACATTGCATTTTTTTTTGTTTATTTGAGCACCTTTCGATTCCATTTAAAAATGTACAACAATATATTTAAAAGGGAAGGTAGCAGTAACATCAAGTTGCCTCACATTTTTGAGGATGTAAAGTAAATTATACAAAAAGAAGCCAGAACCAACGAATCGTCCACGCATCGCACAAAACTAGAAGTTCCGGTGGGTCTGGACAACCCGCAGACAAATTAAATAGCTGCCCAAATTCGGGCGGGCCAATCAGTGCTGGAGTTGGCCCCCGGGTGCTGCACTGCGGCTGCCCACCGCTCCACTTTTTGACACTTTTTTGGAGCTTGCTTAATCCAGACCAGATGGTCGTTCGAGTTGCGTGCGATGCGTGTACAACTCAGATCGAAGGCAGCATGATGACAGTAAAGTTGAATGTTTCAATGTTCATGTGCATGTGTCATGAAAATGGTAACAGATTCGTTTGCAGCAAAGAAGGTAAAGAAAGCTTGTTATGTTGACAAATAATAATTTGGTCATTTGGTACGCTGTGTGTGTTTGTGTGTGTGTGTGTGTGTGTGTGTGTGTGTGAAGCTGCAAGGATGCAGGGTTGTGGATAATGTTAAAATGAATGTTAAAAAAACAAACAAACAAAAAACGCCTTGCGGTGTGACAGCCACAAGGGGGTGCACCGTGGTTCATCAACTATTGCGGTTTATGAACAAAAGTTGCTAAGTACTGCTTCAATTAAGCAGATGTCGATGTACCTCAACATCCCCTACACAGAGGATTGCCAATGCATTGCTGTTGTAAATGGGGCTGACCTGCCGTGGGTGTAGCTGCGCGTCACTCCTCTGTGCAGACAGCAAGGGATTCTGGGTAGTGCATCTTGCTGCTACTACCCCAGACAGCGATGCACTCACATAGACATCAGCTGGTCCTCCGGTCGTCGGTCACTCCTGCAACACAGGTCAAGTCATTTGGCTAACATTTCAAAACTATTTCATCATTTCAATTGAATTCAGTTTGATGGATGGTGGAAGACATATTACTATAGAGAGACAATTTGGTCTTGGCCTTGGTTCCATTAGTATGAATCATGTTAACATGTTTGTGTTCATTTTTTTTACATTATTTAAATATCCTCATTACATTACTTAAATATCCACTGAAATTTTTTTAATAGACATTTTTACTTACTATCTTTATAGGATAGGTTTAGTCGGAAACAAGGCTGAAGAGATCGGGGTAGACATAGCAGACAAGCCGACGAATGGAGGAAAACTCGTGGCACTGCGGACGTTGTGGTAGACACAGTGCCATTAACGTGAATGGGGGCACATTATGTGCAGTGTCATTAGCCAGTAGCCACTCCGCCAACGACACCCTCCAATATCCTGATTTTGATGTTAAATTGAATCAAGCTGTGGGGGATCAGGAATCTCTCTAGAACAATATGGCTTCTGTCGCAGGGGCATTTGGGTATAGTCGTTTTAACCTGACCCCGCATTAAAAATAATATTACTTGATTGAAATTGTGCTGCCTTTTCGCAAACACATTGATTGATTCATTATACAATTGCCTATGGTCCCCCAGACCATAGGTCGAGCAGCACCGCAGGTTCTAATCCCCTCTCTGGCCTTTCTGCAATGTGAGTTTCCCGGTTTCTGATTTAATCCCGTCACTATCTCCCTCTCAATTAAGAAAAACGGCAATTGCGCCCAAAAAAATTACTCAAAAAATAAATGTTGAAATTGAGACAAAGTCTTGTCTTATCCCCGCATCCGTCGGGGCCGTTGACACACCAGGGAATTTGCACGGCCGGACGCATAACCAGCTGAATATAAGCCGCACAAGCTAAAATGTACAAAGGTGTACATATACAATCTGTAAATGCAAGGCTTTCCTTCTTAGACTTGCACCACGCAGCATCAACCCAGTGGAGAACGCTTGTGAATCCACTGGGTCACCACTTTGCTGTAGAGTAGCAAACGGTGCCAGAAATTGAGCTCCACTTTTAAATTGGTCTAGATTTTCATGTTCCCTTCTTCCCGCTGAGGCATTGCAGGGCAAATTAAATTCACATATCTCAACATTAGACATTTTATTTTTAGATCTTGTGAAAGTTCAGTGTGCAAATGATAAGAAAGTACTTTGAAGTTTGGAAAAACATGAAAATAATATTCAGAAATTCAGAGCCAAACTACTTGATTGTAAACATATGTTCACCTAGCAAAGATATCAAATGTTTTTTTTAACAATGGATGGCTGAAGTTGTCCCACTTCCATGTGAATATGCACATCATTGTAGAATTTAGAGGCTGATAGACGTAATAACTTTGCTTTGGTTTTTCAGCATAAATCGTTAACCTTTATTACCTTAGGGATCGGTTTATTTTAAGACTCCCCCTGGTGCATTTGTTTGAAATTAAACAAATTGGCGCCAATAGACCTGCCTTGATAACTGTGAGATGTACTCGCAGACTCTACGCCAAGCACTTGGATTTTACAGGAGCAGACATGGCATTGTGTTTCTGTCAGAGGAATCAAAATCAATTTCTGGGCCCTTGTTGCACTCTGGGAAGATGCCAAGAAAGGGTCCATATCATTGAATTTGTCGATCAATTTAACTGGCGGATCCAACTACACAAGGCCAAACACTGAGTCTGATTCAGTACCTTTTCCTTTGATAAACACAACATTTTTAGCCTGGCCAGCCAGGACCAACGAATCGTCCCCGCATCACACACGATTAGAGCGATCGTTGAGTCTGGTAAAACCAGGGTCGAAAAACGTAACACAAAAAAAGTGTCAATCAAATCGTGTTATCGAGTCGCAGCGCAGTAGGTAGGACAAGAGGAGTGACAACCAAACTCGAATTTACGATAGCCACGTTTTTGTTTGGTCCATAACTTCTGACTGTGTGGATGGATTTGGATGGATATCTTGGTTTTCACAATAGTTGTTCGGTTTTAATATAAATCATATCCATTTCATTTCATATAAAGCATAAAATCTTGATTGTATGCTCGAGATGGATTTCCTTTGTGTGATAACATTTGCACAAAATCTTGTATGCCAACATGTTGGGAAGCACCTTGTACGTCATAATTTGGATTACTTGAAAGAAACTTTGGAATCCTACAGAAGGCTCTAGAATATTTCTGGTTCAGTAATACTGATAGTATCGACATGTCATGCACTCACAGTAGGGCAGCTAGGGAGGCGGAGGAAATACAGGAACACAGTCACAGGCTGGGCAGGCTTCGCTGTGACTCAGCGTGCTGCAGCACATACTTCTGCTGCTAAATATGACGAATATCTCTTTCTCAACTTGCAAAAAATACACTTTGAGACACGCAAGGAAAAGGAAGACTTTAAATTGATTCGATTGATGTTCAGTTCAATTTACTTCAGGAAAATCTAAAGGGTTTCTACATAAAACATAAAAGTATCATAAGGAAAACGTAAATAGGATGATAGATTGTTACCATAGCTACAGAAGGTGACTATTTATGCTAATCAAACACATGCTCCTCAACATCAGTCACTTTTCACAGGTACAATTCTATATATTGTTATGTGAGAGCGCAGCATTCAGTGAGACTTTGAGAGAGTTCCCACGCGCCCGCCAATTGCAGTCTTGCAGTTTACCTTTACCGATACGGATCGTCACCTCTAACTGAGGCTAAGTTTACATTTTTTATAGAAATCGTTCAGCCCTTCCTCTAACCGCTGCGCTTGTTGAAACTTACAGTGCCCGGGATAGCCGCCCATGGAGCCGCCGACCCATCGGATGCGCAAGACTCACTTGGGAATTACTATTAGTTGTTGTATTTTAAGGTTTCCCCTAGGGTGCCCAGCAAAAGCGACAAGCTTCGTGACAAGAGCCAGAGAGAGATAAAGAAACCCCACCGATATAAGGGCCCTGGTCCGCCATGGCTGTTGACACCCCAAGGTTAATGCTCAGGCCGACTGTCTGAATCAGCACTCAAAAGTGTCGGAGGGGGGCCCCAACAGCCCAGTTAAAAACACAAGCTCTATGACATCACAAACCTTCATGACAACAGCTCTGCGACATCACAAACCTCTAACCTCACAAACCCACACCATATTTCCAGTCAGTTTTTGCCTAAAATCAATGTGTTCGCATCGTCAGTGGTTCAGAACGACTTCTTCGGACGTTTCAACCCCAAACCAGACGTGCTCCATCGTGTTCCTGGAAGTAAGACGTTAGTTACCGTTTACCACTACTCCTAGCTTCGCTAGTCAATTAGCGTAGCTAGCGATCAGCCGCAGTTATTCATCACTATTAGACGGGTGCCACGCGCTGCCACACACTCCTGTGCCTGGCAATCTCCTGCCAGCCCCACCGCCGCACCAACGCTGTGTTAACGGCAAATATGGGCAGAGTAGCCATAAAAATTACTTAAGTAAAAGTATTGTTACCTCAGCAAAATATTACTCAAGTAAAAGTAAAAAGTAGTCATCCAAATAGTGACTCAAGTAAAAGTAAAAAAGTACTCCACAAAAAAGCTACTTAAGTAGCGAAAGTACTGAGTAACTTTCAGTAAAAAAGAAAAAAAATTCTCTTCAAAATGTAAAACGAGAGAGCGCCCAAGACCGAGAGAGCCTGAAAGGGAGAGAGAGAGTGCCCGAGAGAGCGGCCAAGAGAGTGAGAGAGAGAGGGAGAGAGACAGCGCCCGAGAGAGAGGAGGAGGAGAGAGAGCGAGCGAGCGAGCGAGCGCAAGAGAGAGAGAGCGCCCGAAAGAGAGAGAGAGAGGTATCACATACACCAACATATGTGCCAACAGTTCCCAACAGGTGTCACTAAAGCCCAAGTTAATGTAACGAGTAGCAAATTGCTGACATCTCAGTAAAAAGTATTTTCTCCCCCTCAGTAAGAGTAAAAGTAGAAAGTAACTTGTGAAAAATTTACTCCAAAAGTTAAAAAGTATACACAAAAATTGTAATGGGGTAAATGTAATGCGTTACTGCCCATCTATGGTTAACGGCGCTACCACCGGGCGCTATCATTGGTGCCCGCACCTGGAAGACATCAATGGAGATGAGCTGCACACGCAATCCCGAACCTCCCTCGCATCAACCATTTACTTCTTACACGGTGTGCAAATTCATCCGCCTCCCAGCCATCCTGTATGAGAAAGTGCCCACGTAACAATGTTTTTAGCCAGCTGTCATTGGGAAATCCTGTGCAAAACAACCAATTTAGTGTATAATTTCAGTGTCGAGTTTGAGTTTGTGTGCACGTGGGGAGGAAGCAGGGAGAGAGAGTGGTATCTTCATCATAATTGCTTTATTCGGCACACATAATCTATGTAATTCAAGAAACGTCTGTAACTTTCTATGTTCCTCAAACAACTGCCGCAGCATTCCACTGAATAAACTCAAATTTTGAGGGTGACTTTGCAGTGATATGGCGGTTGACGGGCTCTGCACTAGCAATTATTATTATTATTATTATTTTTTCCGGCGTCACCGCCATTTTTCCATCTTTATTGGATAGGATAAGTCGGAAACTGGGTTGAAGAGATCGGGGGTAGACATTGCAGACAAGTCGACGAGCGTAGTCGAACTCGCAACACTGCGGACGCTGCGGTAGACACAGCGCCACTAACAACGCGGACCCCTGCACTAGCAATTCTAATAACAGAACATAATAATAATGAACAGAGCAGGGATCCATTACTAAGACGATCAGTACCACCAAAAGGAATAGATGGACTTCAATCAAGCCGAGTCATAGCATAGCACCGGAGTCTAGCATTGCATGAGTGGATGGACAGTTGACAGTAATAATGTCCCTGATCCTTTGACCAGGATCAGGTTTGGGACATATCAGGAATCAGGTCATTTTTCCCCTGATAAATGTTGGCAAAATATTTATTCATGAAGTATCCTTATAAATCCCCTCTGCAGCTAAGTGGCCACACTGGCTATGCGAGGAAAGTACCTCTTTCACTCCATTTCTACTTCTTTTTGACAAATCACATAAAACTAATCGTAACCATATACATTTCTTCAGTCTTAAATGCACAAAAAGCATACACTTGCCTTTATATTGATGAAAACAGCCAGTTGATGTAATATATATTAAAATATATATATTATATTATTATCATTACGATATAGAATGGAATGCCCTAATGTGGACCATTTTTGGCTACTGCCTAATGGGGCACAGTCAGTTGCCTAATGTGGTACAGTGAAATGCAGTGTTGAACTGTTGAACTCAATGTTAGACACATTACCATAGTTTAACTGACATTAATTTGTATAGGGAGGAGCCAGAGTCACTGGAGCTTAGGTGTCCCATATTGGGCAGTGGCCCACATTAGGGCAATCCACCCTAATGTATCGTCTGATATGAAGACTTTAAGGTGGTTCAGATTGTAATTGTAATGTTTAAACATTTGAACATTAAAGAATATGCCTGTTACTCATGTGTGTGGAAAGCAACTATTCAGTTTGGTTGTCGGAGTAGGGCTCTATCTGACCTACCTGAAATGTTGCTCATCCTCTTCCTGGTTTGTGAATGTGTGGCTGTTTTTAGATATGTACTTTGTTCAATAACAATCAGCCAAGAAATTAACAATGGGGTAATAATAAATTAAATGTGTTATTAACATTGAACATAAGTCAGATTGACATCAGAAATGGATCGCCTCAGATGTGCAGAGTGAAAGAGCCCAAAACTGTGTGTAGCAGAATGAATTGTGGCAAGTTCAAACTGGAAGAGGTCCGCGTGGGGCTGGATAATATTGAATAAAAATACAGACTGACTAAAAACAATAAATTAAAACACTAATTAAACAATAATTATCAATAGTATAATAGAAATTACAATCAATTTTTAAAATTGCGCAAACTCTTCCGGTGACGAGGAGAAGTTGGACAGCAATATGTGGGTGTATATTTGTGCATTAGTCCGTTATTTTGTAATAAATGAACTACTGCTTTGCTGTCCTTATTTATTATTATTGATTTATTGATTTACAATGAGCACCAGTAAGAAAATTGGTTTAGATAGTCCACCTACCTTTTGTCTGTTTAGATCTTTTTTATTTAACTTTTAAACTTAACTTGTAAACATTATTATTACTCCAATGTTTCCTCTAGTCTATCGTCTTATTGACAAATCCATTGCCTGTGTGTGTGTGCCTCTGTGTATGTATGTGTGTATGCTTGCTTATTAATAGGTTGGGGAGATTGTGGGTCATATTGTTCCTTGTATGTATTTTTGTTGCGTTGCTGGGAAACACTTTGCATTTCTCTGCATGAAAGGTGCTTTATAAATAAAGTTTGATTTGATTAGCACATGAAACAAACCCTCCTAGTAACTAAGTTAGATTACTTTTGTTACTTTTAATTATATTCAGTCAGACCGGCTGAACCGCTGCCCTCAAGAACGTACAAGATGGCGGCAGACATCGCATCTACGCATGTGTGCGTTGCTCACTGACGACATTGCGGAAATCTAGCGTGCACGCATAGATGCAAGGAGCCTCCATCTTGCACGCACTTGAGGGCAAACTACATGTTCTTCTGGAACATTGGCTGCATTCACTCGGATGAGCCAGGTCGGAAAGCTTAAAGCAGCTATTCCCAACCGGGGGTCCGGGGACCACCGTTTGGGGGTCCGCGAATGGCCGAGGTCTATTTGCGCTTAGAGACGAATTGAGCGATCTGAGCTGCAGTACATTCTCCTGCCACAAGAGGGAAGTAAAGTATCTTATAAGCCCAATGCAGCGAGCCGTCAGCTAGATGGTTTAAGTGAGTTTTTGAATAAATAAAACATTGACCTTGATGGCGTTGTTAATTGTCATTAATAGATACACATTTGTTCACCAATTTAAAGATATAGTATGCGGTTTTTCACAGTATTCCAAATGCTGCTACTATGTTATTTTGTCGTTCAATTAATTATTTTACAAAAAGATGACATGAGATATTGAAATGTTGAAGTCTTCAACAGAATAATTTATGTATAGATTTTATTAGATGTGCACCATAAACAATGGAGTAAATGCTTTTGGTTGATGATACAGAGATTTTTAAAAAAATTTTAGGGGTCCGCGAGTTGCTCTGGGCTGGGAAAGGGGGTCCTTGGGATGAAAAAGGTTGGGAACCCCTGGCTTAAAGGGTATGGCATCAACTAGACGAGTGACAAGCATTCTCTTGACTTACCCCCCGACGTTTAGGTCCAGACAAAAGTAGTTCCTGGGGTCACGAAAGTAACACGTTTTTCTTCCCCAAAAAAGTATGAGTGTAAAAGAGTAATTTATTTGCATCACAAAAAGGCGTTCCAGCAAAAGTCACGCATCATTATAACTTGGGCTCACTCTATATATGCAGCACTGCACTCTATATTGATATATAAGTACCATGCTCGCTATTGTACCATCTAATAGCTAACCATGCTGCCTCTTAACCAAGCGGGTTATAGTGTTAATGTTAAGAACAATATTTTGTACTAGACATGTTTGTGCGTGCGCTTTCATCAGCTCAGCTACCGCGATTTGCAACTCGACTAAACTGTAGACTCGTCTCTAAACTGCACTGTTTGGAGATGGGCCGGCTGATCAGTGATTACCACCCTCGGCGAGGAAGCCAACGTCTTGAGTCGCTATATACTCGTACGAGTTAATTCCACGTTATGAGAACAGTTGGGACGGCCCGATCGAACTGAGTTGTATAATGCGGTCGAACTGCGTTGATCTAAATTATTATGATCGACGTGAGCTTCCATTCATGCTCGCATAATTCTGCTAGTATCTCTGCCGTTTGTGAAAGTCTAAACAACACTCTCCTTGGGCTTAAACCATAGTAGGCAATTATTATTTGTGAACTTGGCTAAAGACTGGGTGTCCAGTAAGCAAGTACACAGAGATCCAGTACACATAGCACACACCTTTAACGTGCATTCATATGTTCCTACATTCATATTGCATGTTCAGTGGTAGTTCTAATAACCACCACAAGGAATCATAACAAGTACGAGGCCTTCCACCGTGACAAGACGGTGAATGAGGCTGGCTCTCGGTGGAATATCTTTAACCGATACACCACGGGGCCAGCACGCTGCTGAAAGGCGGCAAGCACACGACTCACCGTGAAAGCGCTGCGTTGTTGTTTAACAGAGCAGAGAGGAGTGTGTGAGCAGCATTTTTCTACAGTCGAGACTCCAGCCAGGTTCACCCTAGTCGTCACTGGGGACTTTCTATTACATGTCGACGCTTTGCACATCCCTGTCAATTGCCTGTGTTGCAGGGGAGGGGCGGCGGGGTGAACGTAACACAAAACTATTCCACTGGCCGCTCAGCGGTAATATCGCGCGGGCCGCTCGGCGGTACTACTCTGCTGGCCGCTCGTACAGATATTAATAAAGAGAGACCAAAACCTGGGCGCGTTATATTTATATTTTATTGTAACAAAGAATAGGCTAGCTAGTACAAATATCTCTGCCTCTGCTGTATTGAATATCAGTCTCTACTGTCGGCTGCGCGCCTTGGTTGATTTTCACATTATTACTTCTCAACGCAATATCCAATTTACAGTCTTTACCGTCGGGAAGAAGTCCCTCAATCACACTCTCACAACAAATAAATACACAAATATGGAGATACTGAACATCATAGTCTGACATCTTCCCAGACAGGGATGTGGTGTGCGTATGTGTGCGTGTGTGTGTGTGTGTGGGCAGGGAGGTGGAGGGGCGGACAGCTGACAGCGTGCTTCGCAACATCCACAAATGTGGGTGGAGTGCTACCGGAAGACACACAAAGTAGCGCCCAAGTAGGACTGTGCAAAAAATCGATTTGAAATCGAAATTGGTTCAGAGAATTTTTGAAAAAGTGAAATCGTCAAATCGGATTACCTTTTTAACATTGATAATAATTCTTTTACTCGTCTGTTTTCAAGTTATATGGGTGAATAAAATGTATATAAATCAATAATTGTATTAATCCTAAGCCAAAGGGTGAGGTACCCAAAAATGGACACCATTTGCAAAGTTTGAAATATGAAAGTTCTAGTTTCAATATATTGTGTCCTTTTTTTCGTAGTTTTTTTTTTTTTAAAGGAATCAGGAATCGGGAAACAAATCGAAAATCAAGATTCCAAAGACACAAATCAGGATTTTATTTTTTGGCAAAATCGTGCAGCCCTACACCCAAGTGATAATGGCGCGTGACTTTTGGTAGAAGGGCTTTTTCTGATGCAAATACGTCACTCTTTTACACTCATACCTTTTTGGAAAGAAAAACACGTTATTTTCGTGAACTGGACAGGAACTCTGCTCACCGGACAGTGTCGGAGATAAGTCAGAGAGAATGATCGTCACTCATCTAGTTGATGCCACACAAAAAAATGCACTATCCCTTTAAGGAACAAAACATTTACAGTATACCGCGGTTGGCAGGTTGTTTATTATGAAATGGGCGCTGTATTTTCTTTGAGCTATTAAACACAACAAGTACACAAGTAACACAGAACCACTTTTTTGAAATGGCACTAAAATGTGAGTAATGCGTTACTTAGTGATGCGTTACTTAGTGATGCGTTACTTAGTGATGCGTTACTTAGTGATGCGTTACTTTGTGATGCGTTACTTTGTGATGCGTTACTTTGTGATGCGTTACTTTGTGATGCGTTACTTAGTGATGCGTTACTTTGTGATGCGTTACTTTGTGATGCGTTACTTAGTGATGCGTTAATTAGTGATGCGTTACTTTGTGATGCGTTACTTTGTGATGCGTTACTTTGTGATGCGTTAATTAGTGATGCGTTACTTTGTGATGCGTTACTTAGTGATGCGTTACTTAGTGATGCGTTACTTTGTGATGCTTTACTTTGTGATGCGTTACTTTGTGATGCGTTACTTAGTGATGCGTTACTTTGTGATGCGTTACTTTGTGATGCGTTACTTTGTGATGCGTTACTTAGTGATGCGTTACTTAGTGATGCGTTACTTAGTGATGCGTTACTTAGTGATGCGTTACTTA
>OMKY01214388.1:0-11570 GCA_900302395.1 Bregmaceros cantori | reverse complement strand
TGTATAATGTCATGCACGCTGCGTCTACTTTATATACAGTCTATGGATGACGTCATGCACGCTGCGTCTACTTTATATACAGTCTATGGATGACGTCATGCACGCTGCGTCTACTTTATATACAGTCTATGGATGACGTCATGCACGCTGCGTCTATTTTATGTACAGTGTATGGATGACATCACGCTGCGTCTACTTTATATACAGTCTATGGATGACGTCATGCACGCTGCGTCTTCTTTATATACAGTCTATGGATGACGTCATGCATGCTGTGTCTACTTTATGTACAGTCTATGGATGACGTCACGCTGTGTCTACTTTATATACAGTCTATGGATGACGTCATGCACGCTGCGTCTACTTTATATACAGTCTATGGATGACGTCACGCTGCGTCTACTTTATATACAGTCTATGGATGACGTCATGCACGCTGCGTCTACTTTATATACAGTCTATGGATGACGTCATGCATGCTGCGTCTACTTTATATACAGTCTATGGATGTATGCTGTTCTTCTCCCAGATGATTTCAACAAGCAGGTTCAGGGCGCTGTGCTCCTCTACACTCTGAAGAACTCCACATCTCCAGAGTACGTCTTCCCCACCCGCTCCGGGGTCCTCTGCGTGGACGTCCACTCCAGCCTCAGCCACCTGGTGGCCGTCGGCTTCTACGACGGCTGCGTCGCCGTCTACGACCTGAAGGGGGACCCGGCCGCCCAGCCGGAGTACAGGAGCACGGCCCGCGCCGGGAAACACACTGACCCTGTCTGGCAGGTAGGGGGCGCAGACACATTACTACCTGCTCCTGCGCGGAGCAGGTTATGTTTTTGATCGCGTTGGTTGGTCCCCTGGTTGGAGTTGTTGGAAATGACGAAAGAAAGAAGTGATTCAATGTTGGTGCATTTCTGTAGTAACATAACATAATAATCATGTCTGTAGTAACATAACATAATAATCATTTCTGTAGTAACATAACATAATAATCATTTCTGTAGTAACTTAACATGTCTTGAGTGATACAAGGAACACAGCGGCCCACTCTCCTCTGTGTGTGACGTCAGGGATTATGCGCAGTAAACAACCCAAAGCTAACCTGCTAACAACTACCACCGACTGCACTGCGCTAAACAACTCAAAGCTAAGCTGCCAACAACAACTACCACTGACTGCAATGCGGTTCCGTTGGCCAGCGTGGCCAGCGCGGAACACTGCCGGGTTGCGCACGTCGCAACAACGACTCGGCGCCGCTCCGCGCTGGCCATGCTGCCGCGGACCACCACCAGTCTGTGGAGAATGGCCGCCGTTGGCTGTTGGCTGCTGTTTGGGAGCGTGTGTGCGTGTGTGTGTGTGTGTGTCTGTGCGTGTGTCTGTGTGTGAGTGTGTCTGTGCGTGTGTGTGTGTGGTGACCCAATGTCACCACGGGGAGTGTAATCCAACTGGCGTTCGTATTTCCGTGTTCCAAAATAATCACTGCGTGTTGTGCTGGTCAGTTCATTTATTAAACTTTTGAAAATAATATAACAAAAGTCTATCTATGCCCGCCTAATAATTAGTATTCCGTCATATCGTTCGGCCGTTGCCGCCACCGTTGCCTTTGCCGCCGTTGAATAACTGTTGCTCCCCATCAAGCACTCCCCAATCATCCTCTATAAGCGCACCTGTCCAGTCAAGCGCAGCCAGTGGAATTTGCATTGATGGTGCCGTTACTCAACATGAATAAGAAAATATACAAACTCTAACGTAAAGTGTCCACAATTCAGGTATACATAAAAGTTATTAATTCTTTTCTTAAATAACAAAATATTATTAAAAATATATATTATTCTAGGGCCGTATTATTTATTGAAATCTGAAATTTTCTTTTTCTAAAATAAATTATATTGTAGGCCTAATTGGCGCCTACAGTGTGTGTGTTCATCCTGCAATAGCCAGTATCATTAACGCTGTCTGCTGTCATTGTTTAATGAACAAATTAATTAAAATAATACTCTATGAACACTTTTATTGATAATGGGTTGCCACACATACTGCTAGCACTAACAGTACTATGTTTTTGTACGACTACGGAGCAGGTTCGCACTCTCTGAGTGCTTCTAGTTATTACGAGTTTATTAGACTACAAATGAAATCACGGCTTGGCGGCGGCAGACATTTTGATGGTATCATGTACTGTCGAGTATACGTACGGTGAAGTGGTTTACGTTATCACTTCACGGCCGTTGTGTATGGCCACTACAATGGACGTAGTTAGGCGGCCATCTGCTAGCACTGATAGCATATTACCATGAAAACCACTAATGGAACCCTTTTAGACGGATAATGTGTTGCAAATTGACCGCAACACCACCATAATGTCTCCTACCGGCCGTGTTGTCACCATGCAACAACCCTATTGCATTTTCTAAACTTCCGACACTAGAATTAAATAAAAAACCTCGGTTGTATTTGTGTGACATCAACCACGATGTGTTCCCCAGGTCCGCTGGCAGGCTGACGACATGGATAACAACCACAACTTTTACTCTGTGTCTTCAGACGGACGAGTCGTATCCTGGACTCTCATTAAGGTCTGTTTCAACCGTGTTATTATTACCTGCGCCGGGGCGTAGTCGTGAAGCAGGTTATGTTTTTAGCCGCGTTGGTTTGTCCCCCCGATAACTGAAAAAGTTGAGCGTAGATCATTTCTGTAGCCTTTAAGTAACATAATCATACTTAATCACCAACTTACCGATAGATCGCTGTGTGCTGGAAGCGGTCACGTGACCAGACTTCCGGGTCCAGGGGCTGCTGGGAAATGTAGTTGGCATGTTCGCCAGTGGCGTCGATCACAATCGCGCTATTCTACGAACACTTGCATTGATAATGGGTTGCCACACAACATACTGCTAGCACTAACAGCACTATGTTTTTGTACCACTACGGAGCAGGTTGGCAATCTCTGAGTGCTTCTAGTTATTATTGATATTATTATTGTTATTGTTATTCTTATTATCCTCCAATTCCTCCGGTTAAAACAGAGAGGACGATGTCCAGCGGTTGAATAAAGGTCACTAGTTTAGCTGCTGGGCTATATTTTATAGCTATTTATGAATTGATCTATTACTATCTAATGTGTGCATGTCTGTGTGTTGTCTTAGAACGAGCTCGTGTTCAGTGAAGTTATTAAACTCAGTCTGGAAGGCTCTGTTCCTGAACCTCTGGAGGTCTTGGAACAGCCTGCTGTTGGTGAGTCTCTACTGCTCACTGTGTTTTATAGATGTCTTATTGAATCCTAGCCAACGCATCGTCCATGCATCGCTCGCTAGGCGCTTGCATTGGGTCTGGTAAAACCAGGGTCAGAATACTTTTAAAAAACGTGTTAAATCTAATCGTGTTATCCAGTCACAGCATAGTAGGTGGGACAAGTGGCGTGGAGGCGTGACAACCAAACTCCGCCCACGTCTCCCGTAGCCCGTACAAACTCCCTCCACGTCCGCGCTGATTGGTCGATTGATTCCGTACCGACAGCGACTTCGATTTCCCCAGACCCAATGCAAGCGTCTAGCGGTGGACGATGGTTCATTGAATCTGTCATCTCTTTTTTCGCCTATTATACTACAAAGCTATGCGCTACAAAAGACTAAAGAAAATAATTAAAACTAATGTTGTTTTGTCTCTCCAGCGTGTGGCACTGCCTTTGACTTCCACCCAAAGATGGACTTCCTCTTCCTGGTTGGAACCGAGGATGGAACGGTTCACAAGGTGAGAGATCTTCATCCCTTCATCCTCTTCATCCCTTCATCCCTTCATCCTCTTCATCCCTTCATTCTCTTCATCCTCTTCATCCCTTCATTCTCTTCATCTCTCAATCCTCTTCATCCTCTTCATCCCTTCATCCTCTTCATCCGTTCATCCTCTTCATCCTCTTCATCCCTTCATCCTCTTCATCCGTTCATCCTCTTCATCCTCATCTCTTCATCCTCATCTCTTCATCCTCTTAACGCCACTTATTAGCCTAATGGCTGACGAGAAGTGGCATTAGCGATCTTTATTTCTTTATAATAATTGAGATTTAAAGGACAGACGGCAGGATAAAAAATAAAGTATGATGTATTTTAATGTCCAAGTCTGTGATGATGTTGTACGCTGGGTGTTGTACGGCCGTAGAGTGAATTGTTGTCTCGTCTGTAGAATATAAGCCTGATCCCAGTAACCAGACTCTTCCTAAGCCTGTTCGGGAGCAGCCTAGGCTCAGCGCACCTGTTACCACGGTGATAGAGCGGTGTTCACCGCTAGCCCTGTTGTTGGTACCTAATTGAGGCGCCTATAAGCCCGGATTTGAGCTAAGCTCCTTTGATGGTACAGGGCCACTGCACCCGTGTCTGTATAGCTGCCTGTGTAAAGGCATCATAGTAGACTGAACTGGCTGAACTTGTCACACAAAACGCACACCGGTTCAAAATCTGCTTACTACAGCTCGCTTTGGAAGCAGTTACATTATCCACCCTGCTTCGCTCACCGCTTTGCATGAATTTTGATGAAATAATGTCAAAATCCGACTTGAAGCTACTTACATGTTCTTCTGGACCAATGGGGTGGCTTGTTCGACTCGAAACTCCGACAAAAATGATTAAATGGAACGGGTTGGGCAGATGATTGAATGGTGCGTTTGTGGGGCACAGATTCATACTAGAACATTTGAGTGTAGAATAATAGCACTGCGTTAGTTACCATCCTTTTTAAATAACGTGGTAGTGAATGCTCCCAATGAATAGACATGTTGGAAAATAGTGGGAGACACAGCAAGATAAATGGAACCGGAACTAGTGAACTTGTCTGTTTATAACTTAGGTCTTTTTCCAAGTTAAAGTAAAATGAGATGTATGACGTAGATGTATGTGTACTGTTGTTTGGCATATACTACATGGTGACTAAAGTTCTTGATTCTGGTTACTACATGTTAAAACAGTACTTGAGTCTAGTAGGTTTATAACTGGTTTATAACTGGTTTATAACTGGCACCCAGGGCTTGAAAACGAAATTATTTTTAAAGTGTTCCATTCTGAACGGTTCAGGCAGGCCTATGTTTAACGTTTTCGTTCTGGGAACCGTTCCACCACCAAAATATCGATCCTGAACCGGTTTGGAACGCAAATATTCTGTTCGTTCTTAAAGTTCCTTATAGTGTGCAATGTTAAATTTAGATATAGTGTATACAGAATATATTTGGTGGACTTCAGTGCAACTGCATTAACCTACATTCACCGGATGCATGGGGCTTGACGACTGACAGTGAAAGTGGATGGAAATAGTCTCCCAGACATAGGATATGCTAAAATATATAGAGAACAAAAAAAAACGTTTTTAACCGGTTTTGTGGATTTCATAATGTTCCGTTACTGTTCTGGAACAGTTGAAGAAATCTTTTTTCGTTTCCGTTTCCGCTCCTTGTGAGATTCTGCTAAATGGCGTTCGTTTCTGGTTTTGGTTTTCGTTCCTTGAACCGGAGCCCTGCTGGTGCCTTCTAGAGCTAAGCCAACAGAGACCAAATCTACTCCATTCCCCTCCAGTGGAAGAACATAAAGTTATCCACAGCCCTCCGGCTCGCTGCTAACCACATTAAAAATAGGTTCCTTCCATTTCTGCTGCTTCAGCACACTGAAGAAGATTTCTACCCTCCCTCCCTCCCCGTGTCAAGATACAAGTTTAGGATTTGGTTGATTTATAAAACTCCTAAATAAATGTCCTTGGCCAGGGGAGACTATGGCTGTGTGCGAAATCACTCCCTACTCCCTATACAGTGCACTATATGGGGCGCACAGCATTTTGTAGGGGTGTTAGAATTCTCCATGTACACTATATAGTGCACTCAATGTATCCCACAATGCACCGCGAAAAGTAGTGAGCATCGATGTACCCTACACCAAGCAAGATAACCCATATTGCATTGCGAGACGTTTTAAAAGTTAACTACAAAAACATGGCACGGCGGGAGTAAATAGCGACCGACCACAGCAAATAGTTATAAATGTAAGTAGTTCTGACTTTTTGTGATCATTGATGAATTTCATAATCATATATTTTATAATTATATATGTTATAATAATGTTGACGGCGCCGACTCTGTGTCCGAAATCTCGGCCGTTGCTGTTGAGTGCACTATAAGTGAGTGCACTATATAGGGACTAGGGAATAGGGGATAGGGAGTGATTTCGGACACAGCCCATGTATTGGCCAAGGAGCCAGAAAATCCACCAAATATATTTTCTATAATCTATATCTAAACTTAACATTGCACAATATAAGGAACTTTAAGAACGATATTTTTGTGTTCCAAACCGGTTCAGGACCGATATTTTGGTGGCGGAACGGTTCCGAGAACGAAAACGTTTTTTTTTTCAAGCCCTGTTATCGATGAATGGGTTGCAGCTCTACGCTGTGTTGATTTGAAACTGAGTAACAAAGTTCACCAAGCCATCGGTGAGACAGGACTCTAAAGGTGTCTACTTCATATTTTTGGGTATTAATAAACGCTGTTATTCCAAACCCGTTCATCTGTCTATCTGACACCACCATTCTGGCTACTCCATATTACCAGATATCCCACTGTAGTTAGGGCTGTGCGAAAAATCCATGCGAAATCGAAATCAGATTAGTTTGTTCAGAGGATTTTGGAAAAAGTAAAATTGTCAAATCATATTTCCTCTTTAACATTGATGATAATGATTTTACTGGTGTGGTTTCAAGTTATATGGGTGAATAAAATGTATATAAATTGATAATTGTATTAATTCTAAGCAAGCCAAAGGGTGAGGTGTCTCCTTAATTCCAAAAAATGGACACCATTTGCAAAATTTGAAATATGAAACTTCTAGTTTTGATATATTTTATCCTTTTTTTTAAAAGAAGAAGCAAATTGAAAATCAAGCTTTCAAAGACACAAATCGTTATTTTATATTTTAGCAAAATCGTACAGCCCTAACCAGGGCTCCGAACCGGTTCAAGGAACGAAAACCGAAAACGAACAGAATTTTATGAGGAGCGGAAACAGAAACGGAAAAAGATTTCTTCAACTGAAACGGAACATTAGGAAATCCACAAAACTGGTTAAGAATGTTTTTTTTTAAATATATATATATATATTTGAACATATCCTATGTCTGGGAGAATATATTTTGTATAAACTATATCTAAACTTAACATTAAATACAAAATTTTTGCGTTCCGAACCGGTTGAGGACTGATATTTTGCTGGCGGAACGGTTCCGAGAACGAAAACGCTAAACATAGACCTGGCTAAACCGTTCAGAACAGAACTTTTTAAAATTAATTTTGTTTTCAAGCCCTGGCCCTAACTGTAGTCAACCTGTGTCCAGTGCTCCAAGGCCTACTCCAGCCAATTCCTGATGACCTACCAAGCCCACAACATGGCGGTGGACGCCGTGCGGTGGAACCCCTACCATCCTAGGGTCTTCATCTCCTGTAGCGCTGACTGGACCGTGAAGATCTGGGACCACACCGTCAGGTACAACTCATTGGAACCCCTACCATCCTAGGGTCTTCATCTCCTATAGCGCTGACTGGACCGTGAAGATCTGGAACCACACCGTCAGGTACAACTCATTGGAACCCCTACCATCCTAGGGTCTTCATCTTCTGTAGCGCTGACTGGACCGTGAAGATCTGGAACCACACCGTCAGGTACAACTCATTGGAACCCCTACCATCCTAGGGTCTTCATCTCCTGTAGCGCTGACTGGACCGTGAAGATCTGGGACCACACCGTCAGGTACAACTCATTGGAACCCCTACCATCCTAGGGTCTTCATCTCCTGTAGCGTCGACTGGACCGTGAAGATCTGGGACCACACCGTCAGGTACAACTCATTGGAACCCCTACCATCCTAGGGTCTTCATCTCCTGTAGCGCTGACTGGACCGTGAAGATCTGGGACCACACCGTCAGGTACAACTCATTGTTACGTGCGTCGGAGCAGGTTATGTTTTTGGTCGCGTTGGTTTGTCCCCTGGATACCTGGGTTGAGCACGGATGTGGATGAAATTTTGCAGAGTTGTTGGAAACAGGGCTCCGTAGCGGTTCAAGGAACGAAAACCGAAAATGAAAATAATTTATTTCGAAACATGATTTATTCAACTGTTCCGGAACAGAAACGGAACATTTATGAAATCCACAAAACCGGTTAAAAACTTTCTTTCTGTTCTCTATATATTTGAACATATCCTATGAGTGGGAGACTATTTCCTGTTGTGCATCCATCCAACTTTCACTGTCTGTTATGCATCTGGGGCTCCAACTTGTGGACAGACAAGGAAGTGAATGTACTGGAGTTTTAAACCCGGTTTCACGTTAATACAGTTGTACTGAAGTTTGAAAGTCCACCAAATGTATTTTGTATTAACTATATCTAAACTTAACATTGCACACTATAAGGAACTTTAAGAACGAACGAAATGTTTGCTTTCCAAAATGGTTCAGGACCAATATTTTGGTGGCAGAACTGTTTTCTGAGAACGAAAACGTTAAACATAGGCCAGCCTGAACCGTTCGGAACTGAACTTTTTAAAAATAATTCCGTTTTCAAGCCATGGTTGAAAATGAAGAAAGAAATAAGTGATTACATTTTGGTGCATTTCTGTAGCCTATAAGTAACATAATACTCATAATTCATCGGGTGAACGATCCCCGTTCTCCTTAGTGACGTCACGCCGCGTGGCCGCGACTCCCATGCCTGAATCGTACTTAATCACCAACACCTACACATAGATGGATGGAAAGTTCCTTACCTGGTTAGTGCACGGAGTGGTCAATGAGACATTTGTAAGTGTGATTGGTTCGGTCCAACAGCGTCAGCTTCCTAACTATTACAAAGGTCTACCGATGTGCGATGCGTGGACGATGTGTTCGTTCTGGCTTGCCAGGCTACTACTCTACGAACACTTGCATTGATAATGGGTTGCCACACATACTGCTAGCACTAACAGTACTATGTTTTTGTACCACTATGACGCAGGTTTGCAATCTCTGAGTGCTTCTAGTTACAAGTCATCGTAGTGGACCCAAGTGGCTGAAACACACTTCCAGTGTCTGTATAGCTGTCTGTGTAAAGTCATCGTAGTGGACCCAAGTGGCTGAAACACACTTCCAGTGTCTGTATAGCTGTCTGTGTAAAGTCATCGTAGTGCACCCACGTGGCTGCAACACACTTCCAGTGTCTGTATAGCTGTCTGTGTAAAGTCATTGTAGTGGACCCAAGTGGATGAATTTGTCACACAAACGCAGACTGGTTAAAAATCTGCTTATTACAGCTTGCTCTGTGACCAGTTACACATTATCCACCGGCTTCACTCCCCGTTTTTTATTGATGAAGTACAGTCAAGATACGACTTCACGTTACTCACCGATGTGGTCACATCGTTCTTCTAGACCAATGGAATGGCTGTTTACACTAGTAACTCCGACGAAAACGACTAAATGGAACGGGTAGTGCAGATTATTGAATCATGCTTTTGTGAGGCATAGATCCACACTACAATATGTCCCACTGGATGGACATCTTGAACAATAGTTGAAGACTTGGCACTGGAAGTCATGTTCAGCCTAGACAATTAACCGGGACGAGCTGTCGAACTCGTCTATATACTGTCTACTGTTGTTTGACTTTGAACAAGTAATGAATAACATTCATAATGTCAGAAGGGAAAGAGCAAATAATAATTACAGTACCAGATGAAAGCAAGAAATGCAGGGCAAGCAGGCAGAATAAGAATCGTAGTATTGAATGTTACCATTCCACCGCGATTCTACCAGTAGCCACCTGGGGGCGCTGTCTGCTCACGACTTGATACCACGACTTGATAACTCCAGCAGGACCGCTAATCGGTCTAAACTTTGACGTTAACCTTTGTACAGTGATTAGCAATAGAAGTCGTTTTATTGGCAATTTGTTTTTACACACCAATAATTTCAAATATATTAATATTATATTAATATTAATATTATGAATATTTATATATTTATTAATATAATCATATTAATAAAACATATTTGAAAAAGAAAATCAAAGTCAAAAGTACTCAAATTTCTTACTTGAGTAAAAGTAAAATACATTTGTACACAAACAGCTTGAGTAATATTACAAAGTGAAAGTACTGATTTTGAAAAGTAAAAAGTACTAAAAGAATGATGCTTATTTCATGATTTCAAACGTTCTGAGCTTATGATTATCGTGTTAGTGTGGAGATACTTGCAGTAGTGGTTTCATGCTTGGAAAGAGTGACAAAAAAACCTGTCAATTAAATGAAGTTCTTAAATCACAGCGCAGTAGGCGTGGAGGCCCACCATTGGACCGATCAAGGCCCAACATTGGACTGCCCAAGGCCCACTATTGGACTGCCCAAGGCCCACCATTGGACGCCCAAGGCCCACCAATTGGACCGCCCAAGGCCCACCATTGGGCCGAACAAGGCCCACCACTGGACAGAACAAGGCCCACCATTGGACCAAACAAGGCCCCTCATTGGACGCCCAAGGCCCACCATTGGACCGCCCAGGGCCCACCTTTGGACCGAACAAGGCCCACCATTGGACCGCCCAAGGCCCACCATTGGACCGCCCAAGGCCCACCATTGGACCGAACAAGGCCCACCATTGGACCGAACAAGGCCCACCATTGGACCGAACAAGGCCCAGCATTGGACCGCCCAAGGCCCACCATTGGACCGCCCAAGGCCCACCATTGGATCGCCCAAGGCCCCTCATTGGACGCCCAAGGCCCACCATTGGACCGCCCAAGGTCCACCATTGGACCGCCCAAGGTCCACCATTGGACCGAACAAGGCCCACCATTGGACCGAACAAGGCCCACCATTGGACCGAACAAGGCCGACCATTGGACCGAACAAGGCCGACCATTGGACCGCCCAAGGCCCACCATTGGACCGCCCAAGGCCCAAATTTGGGCGACTATTGAATTTGTTCGCCTGGTTAGTCCAGACCCAGAAGCCTGTCTCACTGTGTGCGATGTGTGGATGATGTGTTGGTTGTGGCGTGCCAGGCTAGCTGATAATGGTAGACCATCAACTTGTATTTACTTAGATACTTGACTCCTGGTACTGGATGCTAATTAGCCCACTAACGCTTCCTTTTATAGTGACGGTAATTACCATGTAATTACCAGAGATGAGTGTAATCCGTTATAATAACGGACAGATTACTAACAGATTACTTTTTTAGCAACTTTGTAATCTAACGTGTTAGTTCCCCTTGACTGGCTATAACGTCCTGTAATCTAATGTGTTAGTTCCCCTTGACTGGCTATAACGTCCAAGTTATTTTTTTTCTAAAGAGATACGTTACTCGCTACTCGTTACTATGGCTGTGTTAGCAAGACACCCCGGGGGAGTGGCATTCATCAGAGGTGCTTGCCGGCGGGAGTGGAAGTGACTGCGGGGTCCATGCACACTACGCGAGCGACCAGACCAAACAGGAGACCGCTCCACGCGCGCACAGCAGCCGCACACAAGCCGCCCGCCACCGGAGCCCCGCGACCACCAGTGGCCAGCCCC
>OMKY01214387.1:0-10285 GCA_900302395.1 Bregmaceros cantori | reverse complement strand
GTCTGTCTGACCGTTGGGGCACCACTGAAGACTTTGCAATCAGCTCTCTCCATCTCTCTCTGTCCTCGTAGTTTGGCTGACCGTTGGGGCGCCACCGAAGACTTCACAACCAGCTCTCTCCATCTCTCTCTGTCCTCGTAGTCTGGCTGACCGTTGGGGCACCACTGAAGACTTTGCAACCAGCTCTCTCCATCTCTCTCTGTCCTCGTAGTCTGGCTGACTGTTGGGGCACCACTGAAGACGTAGCAACCAGCTCTCTCCATCTCTCTCTGTCCTCGACCACTTGCATGGTTCCACTCTTGCACGTTATCTTCCCATCGCTTTCTCTGTCTTACTCTCCTCCTTCCTCCTGGCACTGCGCCTTGAAGGATTGTTTTTGAGAGTCCTTAGGATCGTGTGACCATTTTAGTGTTTTGACTGTGGTTAGTAGATCTTCATATGGTCCATATCTTCATGTGTTCTCTATACAAGATGCTGAGGGGCCTGTGGAGACATCTCATCTCTGTGGCCTGAATTCTTCTCTGGTTTTGCCGTTAGTGTCAACATTGATTAAACACCCAAACAGTGAAGAGATTCATCTCCATCCACCAGTTACCAAATTAGTCAACAACTAAAGCAATTTCATATTTTTTCAGCCCATTCGGACCTTTTTCATTCAGAACTAATATTTTGCTGGGGTAACAATAATTTAACTCAAGTATTTTTTATGGCTCCTCTGCCCATAACTGCTTGTAATGCACTGTCTCAACAGACTGAGCTACCGCGGGGCAACCGATGAATGGGTTTTAACGGGTCGCTGCTCTGCTGAAGTTTACACAGCAGTCTCAGGTGTGTTGTCATGTGACGACCTGAGACGTGACACCGCCGCCACGGCAGGGAACACACCACAGATTGACTTACCGCCGCTGCCCGCCAACGTCCCGTAGCCTCCGGCTCCAACACCCAACACTGTGCAGCTGGAGAAATACACACAAACAGTATCTTTCAAAGCTCATCATTGTAATGATGAGAATAAAAATAATAATAATAATAATAATAATAATAACAACTAGAAGCACTCAGAGCAAACCTGCGCCTAAGCCCTAAACCTAACCCCTTAACCTAACCCCTAAACCTAACCCCTTAACCTAACCCCTAAACCTAACCCCTAAACATAGACTAACCAATTGGCAGGATGAAAAAAAAGACGCAAAGAAGTGCTCGCGACATGATTTGAACTCTGGACGTTATCCTTAAAGTCGATTGTGCTACCGCTGTGCTATACAAGCTGATGCAAAGATGGGGAGCAAACAACCTTAAGTTGCTTTCGGCAGCGCGTCCGCCATGTTTTAATTCTGAAACTTCCCGAACGCAATCGGAAACGTTCGGAAATGGCACCGCCGCTTGGGAGACTAAATGTGCCTCGGGCGCAGCTGGGGGAGAATGCGGCCACGCCGATCGTTCACCCGTTAATATCAAACCAAATCAAACTTTATTTATATAGCACTTTTCAGGCACAGCAATGTTTCTTATAGGCTACAGAAATGCACCAGAATTGAATCACTTCTCTCTTTCGTCATTCCCAACAACTCTGGAAAATTTCATCCAGATTCGTGCTCAACTTTTTCAGTTATCGAGGGGACAAACCAACAGAGGTGAAAACATAACCTGCGCCACCCCGGCGCAGATAATGATAGGAATGGTAGTAATAATCAGGACTGCACATAAGCGGTACGCAGGTACGCATGCGGAACAAAAACGAGAATTGCGTACTGCAAAGTGAGTCCTGACAGCGTTTTTGTGTACTGAAAAGTTTTCAGTACGCAAAAACGCTGTCAGGACTCACTTTGCATGTTTTCAGTGAAAACATAACCTAGCGTCTCTTCGTATTATGACACCTGGGTGTGCATACACACACATTAAGCCTTCAGCGTCAATGCTCCATCGTAAAAAAGACACCTCTTCATATACTTAATGAATACAAACGTGTTTCTTGTAGAAAACTGTGTTTACATAGTGTGAATATTGTTAAACCCCACAGCAACACAAACAATAAAAATGTATGGTTGGGTGAAAAACCTACTAAAACGACTGTTCCATGCCAATGCTAAGAAATGGAAATGTTTACAATAAGTGGAGATGGGAAAGAGCAAAAAGTTTGCAATATTAACATTGCAAACAAATTAAACTAATTAACATTTCATAAGCATTACCGTTAATAATTGTTCTGATTTTAAAGGACGAATGACCAGATTCTTTGATTGATTCAGATTCATTGATGCCTGTAAAAATGGCTGATTAATCGATGATCAAAATTGTCATTAGTTGCAGCCCTAAATAATAATAATAATAATAATAATAATAATAATAACAATAATAACTATTAGATAGAATAGTTTCTATAGAGCCGTTCCTACTAAGACGACCAGACTATAGAACAGTTTCGATAGTGCCCTACTTGCTAAGACCACCAGACTATAGAACTGTTTCTTCCCCTGTGCGGTGCTGCTGCTGAACTGCATGGGCAAGGTGCAGAGTTGAACACTGCTGAACGTGATACGGACAAATGACTCGCCGTTTTCCTTATTGTGGTTTTCCTTACCGACTGTTTACGTGTCGTTACCTGCCACTGTCTTTTTCTGTTCATGTTGTGTTCACCAGCGAGGGGGATTGTGTGTCCGACCACTAAACTCCTTGTATGTACTTGTAGACGCAACGCGGCGAATGAAGCCGATTGTGAATAAACCCTTCTACTGCCGTGCTCCTGAATGAATCGTATTGTGGGCGCGACGGGGCTGGTGTGAAAACGACACTCCCGGAGCGGATCCGTTACATGCGGATACGCAGATGGAGACGCACATCAGATAAAAACCCACGGCGCGATACGCCCGCCGCGCCGCAACACACAACGCAACATTTATCGCACAAAGTGCGTGGCCTCGCGCCAGGTAGAGAGAGATGTCTTGACATGCCCCCGGGGCGAGTTTTGCAACGGTTTGTTTGTAGCGCGAGCTAACTAGCGACTATGCTAATGCCGGCATCTCTCGGCTTTCTTTGTGGAGAGGAGGGGTGGGCAACAGGGTGGGGGGGCACCCTGTGCAAGATTAGTACGTCTCACAAAAGAAATGCGATAAGGTCAACGCAAGGGACCCGCGCACACAAATACAGACACACACACTACAAATACTTACTAGAGCACACATAAACACACACATGCTAGCGCACACATTAACACACACGTACCCAACAATACATATCGCAAATACTTAGTAAAAAACTGAGAAAGACCCATATTAACACACACACACACATACACACACACCAATACACACACATACAGATACATACTGAGACACGTAACACACACACACACCAACACAAATTAACACTCTGAAACACACACAAACACTAGACACACACAAACACACTAACACAGACTGAAATACTGACACACACATAGACACACACACACACATTAGACACACACAAACGCTCACACTAGACACACACACCAACACACACAAACATGCTGACACACACACACATTTTAGACAGACACACACACCCCGACACAGACAAACACTCTGAAACACACACAAACACTAGACACACACAGAAACACACCAACATAGACCGACATGCTGACACACACAGACAGACACACACGCACACACACTAGACACGCACGCACGCATTAGACACACACACCAACACACACAAACATGCAGACACACACACAAACACACACACACGGTAGGCACACATACACACCAGACACACACACCAACGCAGACCGACATGCTGACACACACACACACGTTATACACACACACGTTATACACACACACACACACACACACTTACACACACACACACACTAGACACACACACACCAACACAGACCGACATGCTGACACACACACTCACACCCCAACACACACACTTAGATACACACCGACACCCAGAGACGCAGCACTCCTCCGACATGTCCTATACAATGCACTGTGCGTTGAACAGAAGGCGCTGCTTGGTTCTGTAAGCCGATCTGTTTCCTGACAAACCAGACGATTTGTCTGAAACTTCTCAGATAACCAACCAAGGCGCAAAGTAGAATGTCCTTCTTACATTGCCCTGGGGGGGCACTATGCACCCCTCCCCTCAAATCATAAGATACGATAAGATAAGATACTTTAGTTTGTCACACACACATAAATGTACAGTGAATCTCTTCCTCTGCATTTAACCCATCCCTGAGGAGCTTTCTCTCTAGGTCGTCCTCAGACGAGCCTTCCATCGTTGCCTCCAGTCATCCCGATCCTCCGTACATTTGGCCAGTTCGTTGGCACTACGGACTTCCACGTCCTTCTACAGCATGTCCACGAATGTTAGGGTGGGGCATCCTCTGGACCGGTGCCCATGTGTAGGTTCACACAGCACCAGTTTGCTGGCTGGTAGCTCTTTGTGTCTTTGGCAATGCCCTGCAAGTCTCATTCTCCTTACAGCAATCTTCTCGCTCACCCAAGGTATTCCTTCATAGAGGACTCTGTTGGTAACATGTGCTTTTTTGCTGGTGTTGAGCACTGCACGCAGTATCCTGGTGTAGCACCCATCTAGGGACCTCTCCAGGGATGCTTTCAGAGTCCATTGAGGAGAACGGATTCCACTGTTGCATAGAAGGAGCAGAAAAAGAGGAGTGGTGGGCAACTACGTGCGCAGCGCTTGGGGGCCAACTCTAGATTGAGAGCCAGTACCTTCGCCAGGGGCGCTGACTGGAGCAGGTTAACTAGAACATGTTTGTGGTGGTGTGCCGGAGTGCCCGGAGACATCCCACGCAGACACAGGGAGAACATGTAAACTCCACACAGAAATGACCTGTCCGGGTTGGGATTCGAACCCAGGGCCTTCTAGCTGTGAGGCAGCAATGCTAACCACTGCGCCAAACGTGCTGCCTTAATCATTGAATTTCAGAAGCCAAGATAATACCCCACATATCATCATCACTCCCGTACTCTGTCTGATGGTTGGGGCGCCACTGAAGACTTCACAACCAGCTCTCTCCATTTCTCTCTGTCCTCCTAGTCTGTCTGACCGTTGTGGCACCACTGAAGATTTCGCAACCATCTCTCCCCATCTCTCTCTGTCCTCGGCCACTCCGATGGTGTCTCTCAGCCTTCAACTTGTCCACTCTTGGATGTTATCTTCCCATCTCTTTCTCTGTCTTCCTCTCCTCCTACCACCTGACACTGTGCCTTGATTGTTTGTTTTTGAGAGTCCTTGCAATCTCGTTTTGTTTTTTGACTGTGGTTAGTAGATCTTCATATGGTCCAATGGCTTGTTTTATTCTGGTTTTCACTTCTTCGTCGGATGATGAGCCTGCAGAAACTTCTCATCTCTGCGGCCTGAATTCTGAACACAGCACAAGCGCTGGTGACATGTAACATCTCACCCTTCTTTTCCTGTCTCCTTCTTCCAGATGACTCTTTCATGAGTCTCACTAAACACGAACCCATCGGAGTGTGCGCTGCGATCATCCCTGTGAGTACCAACGCAAACACACACACACATACACACACTATAGACGAGTTAGGCATGGTAGTTCTGGTTAAATTTCTAACGTAACTTCCGGTGCCATTTATTTCGCTATCATAAACTGTTTTTCGGCATGTCTATTCAGTGAGAGCACACACATACCACATTATTGACAAAGGATGGTGCTGTGCTATTCCACACCGAAACGTTATTGTGGTGATCTGTGCCACACAATTGCATGATTCAATAATCAGAATCAGAATCAAGTTTATTGCCATGGTCAATGATACAAGTTCACAGAATAGATTTTTTTTTCTGTAAATGGTGCGAGACACATAGGATAAACGAGTAAGTAAAACAGTGGCAATAATATCAGCAGTTATGTCAACAGTATCAACAATATCAACAAGAATATTACAAGTGCAGCAATATTGTTAAGAGTCCAAAGGGGGGGTTATTTACATGGGCAGTCGGTGGGTAGATTGTGTTGAAGGAAGGAGGTGGGGGGACTGCTGAAAGAACTAAAGTGGTGTCCACACAAGAGTGAAAAACGTTTTTTCAGTGTCGTTTGCACCTATCATCCAGACTACAACGGCGTCTTTGGGCCCAAAAACGCAAAAAAAGTAAAACGCCTTCCAAAGTGAATCAATTTCGTTTTCATAGCCGTTTCATTTTTTCTCACATGGGGTCTGGACGAAGAGGGGGTATTATCACTTCCGGAGTGCCAATGGTGGCAAGTTCAGCAGCAGGATAGAAACTGTTCTTGGCGTGAGGTTCTGGTTCTGATAGACCTCAACGTCCTGCCGGATGGGAGCAGCGTGAAAAGAATCTGCCCAACCTGTTCTATTTACTCATTTTTGTCAGAGTTACTAATGGAAGGGGCCATCCCATTGGTCCAGGAGAACATGTGACCACATTGGTGTGTAACTTCCAGTCGGATTTTGATTGTATTTTATTGTATCATCAATATTTATGCAAGGCAGTGAACGAAGCGAGGTGGATATTATGTCATTGGTTACAAAGCGATCTCTAGTGGTCGGATTTTGAACTGGTGTACGTTTTGTGTGACAAATTCAGCCTCTTCGGTCCACTACGAAGACTTTACACAGGCAGCTATACAGACACTGGAAGTGTGTTTCAGACGACGGGACAAAATGTCTCCCATTTTGGGGCACGTACTCTTCTATTGGGAGCAATTCTGTGTCCAGTTGCTTGCCCAAGGACACATGGAGACTGTCAGAGACCGCGTTCAAACCATCAACCTTGTCAATCGTCCCTTCTGCTGATCTACAGCCTCCCCTTTATGTAACATTTTCACACTAACAATTTTGCACTTGACTTGATCTATCTAAACAAACAAAAAAAACCAGACAATACAAAACACAACCACGACACCAACAAAACAAACAAAGACAATAAAACAAATGAACCACACTATACAACCCCCCACTCCGGACATTTCATGTAAATGTTAGTTACCTGCGCCGGGGCTGTGCCGCGGAACGCAGGTTGTTGTATTTTAAGGTTTCTCCTGGGGTGTCCAGCAAAAGCGACAAGCTTCGCGACTAGAGCCAGAGAGAGATCAAGAAACCAAGGCCCCACCGATGTAAAGTGTTTTTGGTTGTGTTTGTTGGTTGGTCTGTCCCCAAGATACCTGAAAAAGTTGTGCACGGATCTGGATACAATTTTGCACAATTGTTGGCAATGCCAAATGGAAGAATTGATCAAATTTTGTGCATTTCTGTAGTCTATAAGTAACATAAACATACTTAATCACCAACTTACCGATAGATCGCTGGGCGCTTACCGTAGTCACGTGACCAGACTTCCGGATCATTAGGGTCGCTGGGTAGTGTAGTTGGCTTGTGCTCAATCACAATCGCGCTACTCGAGCACTTGCATTGATAATGGCTTGCCACACATACTAAATGTGTTTTTTTTTAAGTTCCGCAGCAGCTGAGACCCAACAAGAAATGTTTTGCTCGCCGAGACCCATAACTCTGGATATTGACTGCTCCAGATAAATAATGTCCAGATAACATAACATCCAATGTTTGATATTAAATTTGTCGGGGTGTTTCCACTTTGGAGAAATCATTTTAGCAGCCGCGAGCCCAAAATTATGGTTTGTGTTATATCTGGGTGCCGCAATGCAATTAAACAATAAAGATGTGATAGATTTAGGAATGCAGGCTGAAAATATTCCAGATCTCGTCCCAAAAGTGGTTGACGGGGGGCACTTCCAGTACATATGTAAAAAGATGCCAATACGTCTTTGGCAGTAAATATGTGTTTTCTGTACCTCTTTGGAAATCCTCAGTGCTGACAGAGTTAAAATAAAAGGGAAATGCAATGAACCACAACTAGATCCAACTCTACAAACACATCGTTAAAGTCCGCTTTGAGCCTGGCAGAGATTGCATCGCGTCAGTCTTTTCCTCCTCATCTGGTTAATCCCAAAACCATGTTCACCGATTCCAGAGAGAATACCACTGTCACTGGGTGTAAATCACTTTCATAGATTTATAGTCAGACAGCTTGACCCGTCACCTCCAAAGGTTGGGAAACCCACCAGAATATACACATGAAAACTCTTAATGAGGATCCCTTGTGGTGAAGAGAGAACTGACCCGAAAGGCCATCAGCTCCATCCTCACGATGGTCATGAGCTTTGGGCGGTGACCGAAAGATTGCAAGTGCAAGCTACCGAAATGTGTTTCCTTTGCAGGGTGGCTGGGTTACACGCCTCCATTTCGACATTCACTCTCCGACAGCTTTATTTGGAAGTTCCGTGGTTCCGACATGGTAAATTCTCTGCCCAGACACAGAAGAACCACCGCTCCGACATGGACGGGCCGCAGTTCCAACATGCTCGAAAAGCTATTCCTAACCCTAACCATAACCCTAACTCATATTAGAATGCCGGTGTCCCCTGAGTGAATGCCGGCTAATCAAAATACCAGCGCTGACACCTAGTGGGGAGGAACGTTGCAGTTCCGATGCATTGCGGTAGATGATCGGAGTGGAGAAACACTGAAATGGGGGGTGCCCCTGGGGTGGCTGGACTGTCCCTTGGAGATAGGGCGAGAATCTCAGTTATCTGTGAGGCGTTCGGAGTTGAGCCAGCTGAGGTGGCCTAGACAGTGATCAGGATGGGCACCTCCCTGTCTTTCGGCTGTTTTCAGTCTTGTTGATTGGTTCTGGAACGTTCTTCTGCTGAGCTTGATGCGTGTTGCAACCGGCGTACTTAAGCTCCGCGCCAGGTTCACCTCAAGGCCGAGGCTAATTTACTCTCTCCTCAACAGACTGAACAAAAGTTCTGGATGACAGACCTCTGTCAACGCAGGGCTGATGCATAATCTGACAGACAGATGTTACAATTAGAGGCCTGTGGGGGCATATAAAGGGAGCATATAGTGACGGTGTATACTGCCACCTAGCAGCCACCATTAGCACTTCACTCTCATGTATTCGAGATATGGTGAGAAATCAGTTTTTAGTGATACCCACACCTGTTTTGGAGGCTAAAACTAAAGAATGGACACAGGCCAAAACAATATTTTTTTCCCCTGATGATTAAGGAAAGTCTGAAGTTTCCTTTGCCATGTGATTTCATTGACAAGGACACAGAACTTCATTTTCTATCGGTCTTGAAAAAAATACTCACATGTTGAAAAAAACATGAATTTGAAAAGGGCTCCACTGGATGAGTTAATGTTGATTGCAAACCTGTGCCCTAGTGGTACAAAAAAAGAGTACTGTTAGTGTTAGCAGTAGGTGTGGCTACCCATTATCAATGCAAGTGGCCGAGTAGCGCGATGTGTGACCCCTAGACTGTAATCCCACCGGCGAACGTGCCAACTACATTTCCCAGCTGCCCCTGCGACCCGGGAGTCTGGTCACGTGACCGTGGTAAGCGCCCAGTGATCTATCGGTAAGTTGGTGACTAAGTATGATTATGTTACTTATAGGGTACAGAAATGCACCAAAATTTAATCAATTGTTCCGTGTGTCATTTCCAACAACTGTACAAAAGTTCATCCAGATCCGTGCACAACCTTTTCAGTTATCTTGGGGAGAGACAAACCAACGCGACCAAAACCAAAACCTGCTTCACGGCGCAGGTTAATTGTGACATCTGTATGTCACATTATGTATCAGCCCTGCGTTGACAGAGGTCTGTCATCCAGCACTTTTGTTCAGTCTGTTGAGAGGACGTGAGGAGGGAGTAAATTAGCCTCGGCCTTGAAGTGAACCCGACGCGGAGCTTAAGTACGCTGGTTGCGAAACGCATCGAGCTCAGCAGAAGAACGTTCCAGAACCAATCAACAAGACTGGAAACAGCAACAGATAAACAGAACCACATAGAACGTGGATTCACTGGCTGAGTCTGAAATCAACCCCCTACTCCCTAGATAGTACACTCGGTTATAGTGCATTCAACAGCAATGGAAGGATTTCGGACACTAGAGCGTCAAAATTATTACAATACGGGGGCGCGCGGTGGCAGAGTTATAGAGCGTGCCACCCAGCCCACGCTTTTCTGCAATGTCTCCCCCCGACTCTTCATCCCAAATTCCGATTTAATCCTGTCACTGTCTCTATCAATAAAGAATAAAAACGGTGCTTGCGTTAAAAAAATAACTTAATTTTGTTTTTTAATTATTATTATATATATATATATATATATATATATATATATATATATATATATATATATATATATATATATATATATATATATATATATATATATATATATTATGGGGGGCGCGGT
>OMKY01214371.1:0-11911 GCA_900302395.1 Bregmaceros cantori | reverse complement strand
GATTCACCGCCGTCTCAGTGCCTGTGACTCGTAACTCCGCACACGGAGCTACAACGTCAGACACACTCCAGACACAGTCAACTACGTGATCGAGTTTAACTGGAGAGCCGCGCGCGCACGTGCGGGCTGAAAAGGTGATCAACGGCTGTTTCCTGTACCAGGTTTAAGCCGTTGATTCTGTGCCTATGACGCGTACACCCCGTAACGGAGCTACAACGTCAGACACCAGGACGAAAAGTTTACAAAAATGCTACTAACGGAAGACAGACGCCCCGAGAGGAAGATCGAAAAGATACGTCTCTCTCTTACACAAGGTAAGTGGCAGTAATCTGTCTTCACACTTCACAACTGTCTAACACGTCAACCTGCTCGTCGTGGAATCGAAATAATCAATGAGTGCTAGGCACCCAGGTGCTTTTATAGCCTCATTAGGCCACCTCCACAGGTGGTGTGTCTTAAAGAATTATCCACGTCACCTGACCCACGTGGGGTCAGTTCCCGTACATATGGAATATGTAACTGGGTGGAGAGATAGTCTCTGATACGATAGAGAACGTTAATTGATGGCTTGGTGGCGGCAGACATTTTGCGGGTATCACGTACGGTTAAGTGGTATTATTTAAACTCCATGTCCATTTTATAGGGGCAAATACAACAATGTAGTTAGGCTGCTGGCAATTGATAGCATGTTACCATGGAGAAATAAATAATAGAATACTTTGGGCCGCCCTATCACACGAACACCGTACTTGTAACAATACGTGTGGAAAATGGCGCCGCTTGTCTTCACTATATGAGTCTGAGCCAGAACCTACCTTGCAGTGCTTCGCCTGCTGCCTCCTCCACACTTGAATCGGTGGAAGTGAGCTTTGTAACAAAATAATGTTGATATAGGGTCTTTCAGCAAAACCCAATACCCTTTCCATTGGTACTGTATTGATCCAGATCGTAACACTGAGGAGTGTACTGGAACAGACCCGTCTGAGATTCAGCACATCCTGACACTGACAGACTGACTGTGCTCTGACCAACACAGAGCCCTGCAGGGGGACTGGTGCCCTGTTTCCAGACATAACAGCCGTCCCTGGCAGTACCCCTGCAAGCACAGCCAACGTCAACACAACCGGCATTAACACAGAGGAAATTACTGTAAGGAAACTACAGCCCACTCGGTGAGGGACGAACCCGCTAAAGGAGCGTTTTCAGTGTGTGGGTCTATGTGAGCAAGACATGCTGTGGTATTTTTATTTTTTTTTATTTTTTTCAGGCTGTTTTTCCCAAGCTTTATTTATTAGGGTTAGCGGAAACAGGTGAAGATGTGGGGGCAGACATGCGGGAAATACGTCGGTGGCGAGATTTGAACCACCGACTCACCGCGCCATTAAGGCATATGCGTGCTTTCCAGTGCACTGCCTAACCGACTGAGCTACTGGGCAGTTATTTTTTGACTGTTTCTCATAAGCTGCTAGACAACGATGGTTGCACTGTGCTACACGTCACTGGTTAAGCAGCAATTTAGGTTTATGTTTGAGAGGTAACCAACACAATGCCCTGGACACACCTGAAGGAAACACACACACACACACACACTTATTGTGTGGTGGCGACTGATTCCATTGTCGCTACGACCGATCCCACGAGATTGTATGTGTGTGGCTGATCCTGTTGTTGCTTCTAGCAATCCCAAAGGATTGTGCGTGTTTGTGTATATCTGTGCTTACCTCTGTGTGTGTGTGTGTGTGTGTGTGTGTGTGTGTGTGTGTGTGTGTGTGTGTTTGCGTGTAATCTAACAAAGGCGCAGCATTCCGAGACAGCCGCTGATAACACCGGACAAAGACGCGAAGCCTCACTAGCAATGCTATCATCCGCTGTTGACGCCGTGCGGTCGGAAGAGTTGTCAAACTCCACACACACACACGGCGCGGGGCAAGACAAGGAGAAAGTGGATATGGATCACCATGTGGGCTCACTCCAATCTCTCACCGTATCGGTCTCGGCGTACAATAAAGAATAACGTTACCACGGCAACGTGGGCCACATCTGTTGCATCCGAGCCTTTACCACGAGAGGCAATCAGGGATGTTTTTTTACTACGTTTCTCCTTCTCTCCTCCTCTTCAGATTTGAGATGTTTTATTCAGTGCGGTGCCGAGGTGTGTTGTGATAGCGTGGAGCTGTTACCCTGGAGGTCGAACAGCTCCTTGATTGAATAAAATGAGACACAATCAAGCCGCTTTTTTCCCTTTGTCCAGCTTCTGAAATACACGCACACACACACACACAAACGTACATATACACACACACACACACTAGCAACCTTTAATAGTATCAGGAAGAAACCGGATCACTGGAGAATACTTGGCTTCTACGTCTTAGTGCAAAGTTTACTACAGGTGGATGTAGTGAAATAAATAATTTGTAAAATAATAAAATAAACACAATGCATTGATTAATTTATTTCCAATGCTGAATAGAAAAATGCAACACAGTGGAGAGTTGTACATGGATCATTGAAACACGTCCATCACGAACTAGAATGACAACAACATTAATTCGCTAGAACCAACAAATAGTCCACGCATCGCACACACTTTGGATCCCACCAAATTTTGACCACTATAGCTTTCATCTTGTAACCTAGGTCCTGGTGCGACCGTGTTGTGGCTAGCCCGTTCGGGGGATGGCGGCGGAGCGCTCTCCGTGCCCACATGTTCTCCTCCGAGCAAAATAATTGCCATAATTTGTAACGTATTCTTGTATTTAAGCACTGATTCCATTAAATGTGGTGGGAATTTGGCCTGCAGATCATTCTGAAAAAACATGAAAACAAAATAAAAAAATAAATAAAGAGATACAAATGCAAAGAGCGGGGCTGCGAAGAGAGTGCTCCTTGCTCCGTATACAACAAGTTCGACTCTTGATCAACCCCATGACCCTACTCTAATTTTCTCAATAATTTCACATATGTTGAGTGTGGATATATTTTTTTTCATGCAAAGAAGTGCACCAGCCATGGTCCAGATAAATAAAATAAATACAATTCAAATTTGGCCCATACAGTAAGCTTCCCCGCACCCATATGACACAATCAAAACTGACAAGCTCTATAAGCAAAGGGACAGGATAATAAAAAAGAGGATGAAAACAAAATACAATTGTAGATTATTGTGAAGATAGGTGCATTTCCCTCTATAGCAGGGATGTCACTAATTTTATCTCAGGGGCCGCATCGAGGAAAATCTCCCAAAGTGAAATAATGACTTGAAAATTACATCGATTCCAGATGTGTTTTCTTTGGTCCGAAATAGTACAAGTATGTTTTGAAAATGTGCACAACGTGTGCGTTTCCCAGTACATTTTTTGGCATGACAGTGTCTCAGGTCCATACACAAAAGATGCAATATGGTATCTTAATATGGTATCTGAAGAGTGCAAAGCGGCACCAGTACGTATGGCGTCAAACCCAACCAACGTGAACCAGAACCAACGCATCGTCCATGCATCGCACATCACTCGACGTCATGCTATGCAACGTCTAACAATGTGCAATGTGTGGATGATGCGTTGGCTCTGGCTCGCCAGGCTACTACTCTACGAGCACTTGCATTGATAATGGCTTGCCACACATACTGCTAGCACTAAAAAAACTATTTTTTTGTACCACTACGCCGCAGGTTTGTTGTTCTCTGAGTGTTATAGTTATATATTTTATAAGTATATTTTATATTAATTTGGGCGGCGCCGACTCCAGTGCCCGAAATCTTGGCCGCTGCTGTTGAGTGCACTAGATAGGGAGTAGGGGATAGGGAACGGACACAACCGATGAGTCCGCTTGAGTCAAGCTTTCAGCAGAGCCTCAACAGAGAAGGGAAGCAGTCTCTGAGGCACAGGCTTCATGGCTAAGTCTGTCTGAGGGTCGCCCGGCTTAGGGGCGGGACTTGGGCTTCCTCCCAGTTCCACTTCATCGATCACAGCCGGCCCGCGATTGGACGGTGCCCAGCGGTCGTCCAAGCGCGGCGCACCGCGCGAAACATGGATCGGGCTCGTTCCGCTTCTCCCCTCAAACGTCTGCCGACCGAAGGAAGTGGGGCACGCCGTGGCCAAATCCAGTTCATGGCCGAGCGACGCTAGAGAGGGGAGGTAGTCGACGCAACTCTCATCCGACGACACCCTCTCTCTCCTGAGGGGGTATAACTTGCGTGGGAACAGGCGGAAGTCGTACTCGTACAGAGGCTCGTATTTGTACAGCGGCACACAGACCGACATGGTGCTCCGTGCAGCGGCAAGGTCTACAGAGGGGTCAGTCGTAGAAGCGACCACCACGGGGATGAGGGTTTGCGTCGGAGGTGAAGGGGGCAGGTGGCGCTGGATCAGCCGGCGTTGCCTCAACTCCCGCTCCAGCATGGCGCTCTCCAGCTCTTTGTCGGCGAACGCCCTGCGCTTCCTCATGCGGGCACTGAATGACGGGCAGGTGAGTGCCGACCGGTCGGTCAGGTGTGCGAGCAGTGTCCCTGGCAGCGGTGAGGAGGGCGTGTCCACCGCAGGGAGTTTGTTTCCTGTTTAAAATGACAGACGTAGTGATGTTAGTATGTTAGTTTTGTATGTACAACCAGAGATGGCAAGTAACAAAGTACAAATACTCAAGTACTGTACTTAAGTAGTTTTTTCATGTATCTGTACTTTTAAAAGTACTTTTTTCTCTGATGACTTTTTACTTGTACTGAGTAGATTTTTAACAGAAATATCTGTACTTCTACTCCTTACTTTTCCCACAACAGGTTCATTACATTTTTTTTGCGCACCGATGGTAGGTGGTAGGGATATGTAATAGTATGAATGAGCCAGTAGGGGGCGGTAATGCCGGCAGTGGGATTTATGAACCTTAAACGAAGTAAGTTAGGCTAGGTTTTTAACAATTTTTTCAAACATTCAAACATTGTGAAACTAGCATTGAAAAAGTGAATTTTATATACAATTTCATTTTTTACTTTGTACTTTATACTTTCAAAAATACTTTTGAGAACATTTTAGAGCCTGTACTTTTTACTTTCAAAAATACCTTTTGAGTATGTTTCAGAGCCTGTACTTTTTACTCTACTCGAGTAAACAGTACTTTGTAGTCAGTACTTTGGATCAGTACTTTGTAGTCTTACTCGAGTTGTTTTTTCACAAATGTATTTTACTCTTACTCAAGTAAGAAATGTGGGTACTTTTGCCATCTCTGTGTACAACTTGTACAAACAAAAAAAAACTGTACTGCCAGACATCAAAATTAAACCCTGCTCTCTGTCATTCTAGACTGGGTTCCGAAATCCCTATGTTCCGAAAAGTTATGGGGACTTCAGTCACAGCAGTCATTTAGTCACAGTAGGATTAGGGGTTAACCCCCAACTCTAACCCCTAAACGACTCGTAACTTTTCTGAACCTATCTTTTAGCTGGCATACCTAGTCTTGTGTCTGTGGCTTAGTTCACAGCACACGCGACAGCATGAGATCACTTCCCGTCACGGTGATATACTGCAGGTCCGTTCGACCCTACTCTCTCATCCTGATTTCACACTGACGCTGTCAATAGAATGAGAAAATGGCGCTTGCGTCGAAAAAAAATAACTTTATAAAATTATATATTTTACAGTTACATTCATATAATCCATACAGCAGTTTAGATAACACTCTCGTCTCATCATCCGAGTAGGCCTTAATATGGCCCCATTTTTGCAACTTCCTAATGTGGGACAGTCAATAGCCTAATGACGGACATGGAAATATGAACAGTTGAACATAATGTTAGACACATTACCATAGTTTGCTCTTACCATAGTTTCACTGACATTCATTAGTTTAGGGAAGAGCCAGAGCCACTGGAGCTTAGGTGTCCCACATTAGGCAGTCGACCCTATATGTTCACAGTCATTAGCTGAAAATGTTACTCTCGAGCCAAAGTATTCCCCTGTTTTCAATATTCAGTTCTTAATAAAGAATAGAGAATGTGTGTGTGTGAAGCTGAGGTGTTATGACCAGTCGAATCTTTCCTTCAACGCCCAAGTTGGAGTGGAGCCACGCAATGAAAAGGTGCGACCTAGGGCCTATTTACACCACAACGAATCAAAAACGTTTTTTAAATTTGTTCTTAAAACTGATTTTTTTAAGAAAGCGGGAACTGCTAGTTGGTAGCTACCTGTTGTGGGAGCCGCCGGGGCTGCCGTGTAGTAGCGCTGATAGGCCGTCCTCCTACGCACCGCGCTCCCTCTCGCCCCACGCTTACCCTGCAGACAGCACAGGGAATCAACAGGCTGGGGTTCTATCCTAGATATCCTGCAGTGGTGCCTGGGGAGTTAGCATCGTCACAGACTAGGAAACAGTTCTAGTAGTAATAGTGCAGAACAGCATTGGTAAAAGTGCATCAGTCAGTGCAGAGCAGTCTATGTACAGGGACAGTCAGTGTAGAGGGACAGTCAGTGTACAAAACAATCTATGCATATGACAGTATATGTACAAGGACAGTCAGTGTTGGGGAACAGTGATTGAAAGTAAAATATAACTCATATGCAATAAAGCAATGCAAGAACAATACAATGAACTTCCCTAACAGATAAAGTCTGGCATAAACACAAACAAACTAAGAAGCACCAACTGTCAAATCAGAAATGCTCCCTGGATTTTATGGAACAATAAGTGTACCCATCTAGATCACCTACCAGTAAGTAGGAGGACGGTGTGTGAGATTGCTGCCGATCCTTCCCACCCCGTATATCATATCTTCACCCCCTTTCCTCTGGCAGTCACTACACCTTGCCAACTAGGACCACCAGACTTGAAAACAGTTTCTTCCCCAATGCGGTGATGTTGTTGAACTTGCGAATGATGAACACAGAACACGCTCGTAGCATATGTCTCTGTGGACCAGTAACTCTACGTCTAACTCTATGACAATGTGTTGTATTCCACTGAGAACTTACATTTATCACTGTATTGGCATTTTACTTTAATTGTTATTATTATTATTATTATTATTATTATTATTATTATTATTAGTGTTATTATTACATATGTAACAGAAACATATTCAAATTTCTCGATACACAGTGATTGAACCAACAGTAACTGCTACACAGCCAATAAGGCAATCGGCTGCTTATATAGTCCGCTGTCTGCAATGTCTTTCTCAGTAACGGTTTTATATGTCTCTACCTCCTCTCCGAGGCCCTGCTGCTCCCGCTGCATGATGGGAACTTTCCCACGTAAGCTATTGAATTGCGTTGCGTATGTGAAGCGTATCCCGCAGCACCCCCTGGTGTCACTTTACAGTTTACACCCATTACACATAAACACTGTTATGATCATAACATAAACACTCTTATACAGTAGACACTGCGAGTGTAGACTGTGTCAGAATTCAAATTCCATTGGTGTATATTGCTTGCGAGATCAATGTGGAGAGATTAAACTGATTCTGATTTTGTAGGGTGGATTGCCCTAGGGTGGGCCACTGCGTAATGTGGGACACCTATAAGCTCCAGTGGCTCTGGCTCCACCCCAAACTAATGAATGTCAGTGAAATAGTAAAAGCAAACTATGGTAATGTATCTTATCATTAAGTTCAAATGTAAACACTTCATTTCACTGGTCCTCCTTAGGCAACTGACAGTCCCACATTAGGAAGCTGCAAAAAAGGGCCCACGTTAGGGCAATCCACCTTACTTTAAATAAAGCCATCCATTCATATTCCCCCGACCTGGGTAGATGTTATGACATGTTATGGTCTATTTGGCTTTTGAACGGTTGAATGGCTGAACAATCCATCTTTCAGGCAGCTATTGATCAACCTGCTTGCGATGGTGTTGATTACTAATTAAAGATGATGGCCTAGCGAGACAAGACAGCCGTTGGTGTGAGGATTAGACCGTCACCAAAAAGATGGAAAATAAAAATATTGATTTTGCATTGCATCGTCCTTCACTTTGGTTTCTGTGTGTATGTTTGTGTGTGTTCGTTATCATGTCTGAAGAATAATAAAATAAGAAAAATGACATTTTATGTCTCCTCAATTTGCAAGCTTATTAAAACATTCCAACTGTCTGCCGACTGGACCATATATCATCAATCATGCATTGCTTGCATTTCGTACTATGTAATAGTTTCTTTATAAACATCAGCTGACAATAGGGCTTGTGCATGGTGACATCACAGCTCGAGGGCACATCGCGGTCAGGGATAGAGCAATATTTGCTTAACATTGTGTTATTGAAGTCTTCTATTATTGATTTATTCATGGTAATAGGCTGCCATCTGCTGGCGATTGATAGCATAACTACGGCCACTGTATTTACGCCAGTACAGTGGACGTGAAGTGGTAAGGTATACCACTTAACCGTACGTACACGTATAGTGTGGATTGTCCAAGTGTGGTGGCGGTAATATGGGACACCTAAGTGGCTATGGCTCCTCCCTAAACTAATGAATGTCAGTGAAACAATGGTAAAATAAAACTATGGTAATGTGTCTAACATTAAGTTCAACTGTTCAACACTACATTACACTGTACCACCATAGGCAACTGACTGTCCCACATTAGGAAGTTACAAAAAAAGAGCCCACATTAGGGCAATCCAGCCTACTTCACCGTCTGTAACCCCTAAAATGTCTGCAGCCCCCAAGCCGCGACGTCACCATACACAAGCCCTATTATGAACCACTACATTACCAAACAACTGAATAGTTCAGCATCTTGATGTGGAAAGAGACAGTCTTAGGGAAAACATGTGGTAAACCTTCTCTATACGGAGGGAAACTCAGCAGGCTGAGTTTTATTTTAAGATTCCCCCTGGTGCATCCAGCAAAAGCGGCAAGCTTCCCGGCGAGAGCCAGAGAGAGATCAAGAAACTGAGACAAGGCCCAGTCCTGATTCCGTATCTGTCGTGCCTGTTGATGCACCCAGGCAATTGCACAGGCCGTCGCATGTTTCAATATTTGTTCTTCGTCCTATTAGTCGTCCGTCCGTCCGTCCGTCCGTCCATCCCTATCATTAATCTTTCCATTCCCAAACGTCAATGTCTGTTCTAGAGCTGAAACCCATTAATCAAAGATAATCATGTTTTTAAATTAATTACCAAAAAAGTTGATAATTGATTAATTGGCCTGGCATGATTAATCACATTGTTTGGTCCACCTTGCGCTCAAATGTGTTAAACATATGTTGCTACCAATGGCAGTCTCCATTCCCAGCATCATGGGTCCACCCATTCAGTTGGATACTGAACAGTGTTAAGGCCCACAGCAACAGAAACAACACAATACAAATAATGTTTAAGCTTGGCTAAAAAATATTGTTATAAGCTAGCCAGTATATGCTTTACTGACATGGAAATTACAGTGCACAGTCTGCAATAAGAGGAGATAGTAAGACATAAAGTAAAACTGAACAGATGAATCATCTGTAAATGTCATTTGTGATTGGTAGAAGATGAAAATACATTTTAGTACCTAGTCTCTTCCTCCATTAACAGAGTTCTCTCATTGACAGCTTACAGTAACGAAATTGGCTTTATAATAACTGGAGTTTTTTTTTAAAGGACTTCAGTCACTGTACATACAGTCAAACCAAGTTCAACTCAAAGCTCTGTATATCATATAATCTGAATGTACCCTCAATTAAAAAACAAACTAAAACACAATTATTTGCTGTATGGTTGAATTAAGATTTTGAATAATTCAAAATCTAGGTAACTACTACTAGCTTTTGTATCACTTTGATGTATTTCATCCAGAGTGGGCTACATTCAGGGAATATTATAGTTGAATTGCTGCAATTTATAGCAAATAATGTGTCAGAAATCTGTGTGTGTGTGTGTGTGTGTGTGTGTGTGTGTGTGTGTTAGGGGTGCAACGATTAGTCGATTAATCGATGACTGTTAGATTATGAAATGAATCGACAACTAATGCAATAATTGATTAATCGCCAATGAATTGAATCATTGTTATTTTTAGCAGTTTTTTTGCGGTCACCACCACCTATTGACACACAAATGTGATATTACTGTGATTTTTCTGAAAATACAAAATATTACTAATACTATTCAACATTATTCATAGAAATATAGTACATGAATATGAAGAAAACCATGAAAATATCAGTGTATAAATTAATGTAATTTGTGTTGAATATTTAACTTAAATGTTGTACATTTGCTTGCTAACGTGAACCAAAATTGAATACATTACAAGTTGGCAAGATAGATTTCAGTTTCGCTGTGAATATTATGGGGCTTTTTAAAAAGAAAAATATCTAACCGATTGCTCCATTAATTGTTTCAACAATCGGCAACTAATTGACTATTAAAATAATCGTTAGTTGCAGCCCTAGTGTGTGTGTGTGTGTGTGTGTGTGTGTGTGTGTCCGTGAGTGTGTGTGTGTGCGTGCTCGAGAGGATCAGTGGCTCTCTCCTCTCCATATCGTCCACTAAGTTCATGTGTTTTTTTTCAATTAACAATTAATTTGTGTACTATCGATGTAATGATGTAATATATTCAACAATATTTGTATGCATATGTATATATGCACATATATTTAGTCGTTTATTTATTCATTCATTTTCGTATTCTTTATGTTATCTCTCTATTGTATACATATATTGAGGGACGTGTCACTGACTAACGACCAGTATACAAAACCCCACATAGACCAGTGCACCAACATTCTCTCCTCACCTCCGCGGCCTGCTGCCGCCGCAGGGCGACCTGCGCGGCCATCACCCGCTGCCTCTCCACCACCAGCTGACAGTTGGCGCAGCCGCAATCCCTCCACCGGCAGAAGCGCTTGTGTCCCTTCAGGCAGGACACCACGCCGTGGTTCCGGCAGCGTGCGCACTTGGGGCTGCGCGTCACTTTGCGCAGCGCGCCGAGTGGCTGCGCTGCGTCGCCCTGGTGATGCTGATGCTGCTCGGGGTCGCTGCCCCTGTCAGGCGGCGTGCAGTCAACTTCCTCCGTCATAGCGACGTGAAAAAACCACGAGCGGCAGGCGTCTCCTCTCCTCTCGAACGACGCATCTATGATTAAAAAAAACGTTCCTAGTCGCTAACTTTGCACTGGAAATAATTGGGGAAATTCTGCAACACAATCTACGAAAGCAAATAAAAAATCATTACTGTGTCACGTTTGATTCTTCTTGACTATTCAACGAGTTTCTCTGTAAAAGTGTGTGTGTAGACCCGGCTCCAGGGCGCCTGCTCTCAGCGTTGCTTCCAAGGTTATACGCAGCCCCCTGATGGTGACAGTCCAACTTAAGAGTCATCTACATTCTGTACGCTCACCACCAACGATCTCAACTCCTCACCAGGAACTTCTTACCTGCCCTGACCAGGCCCTGCCCTGATCTGGCCCTGCCCACCTCGTGTCCAAGCATCTCCGCTTTCATAAACGGCGCGCCTGCAATCACCAGGCGGCGACACGAACCGTTTAAAGTCGGCTCGAGTGACGCGTAATGTAACCCGACGTGCCTCTATAACGATGGCACACAGTGTATACTATTTGGATCAGACTCCACACCCCGCGGCCCGGAAAAAGGCGCTGCTATACTCGTTCTGCTGAGACCCAAATGATTAATTAGCGTCTCCCGTTGCTGCTGATTGCGCACAACGCTGAACGAACTGGTGGCCAGCGAGTCGCTCGTTGTTTTGGCCGTTTAGGACGCTGCGGAACGGTCATAAAAATAATGTAAATGTGGAATATTAATTTAGGTGACATTGACCCATGCAGGTATATAATAATAATAATAATTATTATTATTATTATTATTATTATTACTATTATTATTATTATTATTATTATTATTATTATTATTATTATTATTATTATTACTATTATTATTATTGTTATTTTATTTTATTTATTTATTTATTTTTTTTAATTCCCC